>JANRGW010038205.1:0-23742 GCA_024733675.1 Psilopsiagon aymara | reverse complement strand
CTGTAAGGGTGGTGAGGCACTGGAATGGGTTGCCCAGGGAAGTTGTGAATGCTCCATCCCTGGCAGTGTTCCAGGCCGGGTTGGGCAGAGCCTTAGGTGACATGGTTTAGTGTAAGGTGTCCCTCCCCATGGCAGGGGAGTTGGAACTAGATGATCTTAAGGTCCTTTCCAACCCTAACTATTCTATGATTCTATTACTTCAGTTCGGCTAAACTAACTCACCCTTTCAAGCCTGTAGGGAACTGTATGGACAACATAACTCTACAATATCCCCTTCTCTCGAGTATGTCTGATATGTCCAGCAAAAAGATTGCTAGAAAGCCAGGGAAATGGCAAGCTCAGATTACATTTTGACATACTATCAAATATTCATAGTGAACTGGAAGCCATTCAGGGAAGGTGAAAATAAGACCAGAAAGATAAATTACTTACAATCTTATAAGCATGTCACATACAATATTAGGTGAATGAAAAGGGAGAAGAGAAACTATTTTCAGAATTGGATGAAAAAAAGAGGTCAATCAATGATCAAGAATTATTAGGTTTTGTTCTATAAAGTGGAATTTCAAAAAAGAAAAAATAATTCTTTTATCTTACTATGTCTTTAAAATGGAAACCAGCTACAGATTATGAAGGTGCTGAAAAATCTATCTTAACAGCAATCAATAGTCCTTTTGAGCCTTGGAATTTTTTTTTTCCCCCACTATATTTTCCTTTCCATTTCCTTTTTTTTTTTTTTTTTCTACTTTGTGGATTGATCCCAACCCTGCAAACTAAAGGCATTTAAAGATTACTTGAATTCAAGGGAGTATTCAGATGAATACATGTGGATTGACAAGAGCTCGAAGAAGCAGGGGTGAAGGTAGGGTGTGTTGCAAGCCTCTACAGTCAGAAATTTACCTTCTGATCTACCTGTAGAGACTACCGTAGCATGGGATATAGCAAGAATAATTGTGAAAAGTTTGAAGGAAAGATTTCAAATGTAAAAATGTGTCACTTGCCTCAGAGTGAGGCTTGCACTCAGGGGGACTGGGTAGCAGTCTGTAAATGTGCGAAGTGAATAGACCCCAAGGACAGAATACAATTACTTAGGAGGTAATGAGATGAAATTAAGAAGGGAATATTTAGATAGAATGCCAGGAAAAGCTTGAGCTACTTTGAAGTGTTGAATAGTCTTGTGAGGGAAACATGAAAACACAATTACTTGAGACATTTAAAACTGTAAGTATGCTCACATTTGCTGCAGGGAGCATGTCTCCCTTTGCAGGGAGATAGAATGAGTGATGCAACCATGTTTCATCCCTAATTTTTTTAATTCCATGATCCAGGACGCAGTGCAATTCAGATGCCCAGACACTGCAATAACAAGTAATACAAAGGACGCTGCAGTGGTGAGCAGCCTGAGGCAGGTGGTGTGTAGGTTACAACATGCATTAGAAAATTTTTGCCTACCATATCACAAAGTTATAGATACTGATGTGTTGTCTCAGTGCAGATACTGTGTTACCTGTGTAATATATATCACATTCTTCAATGCTTATGGCTGCCACCAGTAGCATCAACTAACAGTACAGATGAAACTAGAGGTGAAACCTCTATGCTTGACATCTTAGCAGCAGTGACATGCTGCCCTTGGGAAAAAAAAAAACCAACTTATGCAGTCTAAGGATTAGATCTGTCTCAGTCCAGACTGCCACCAACCCAATCCAGTCTGCCAGTGTCACCAGCCACCAGTCTTTCCAGTGGTCTGCCATGAATCCAAAGGAGTCTTAGAAAGCGGATCTGTGATGCTCTTTGCTAATGGAGGTTACAGGTGCAAAAAGTTGACCTGGAGTCATGGGGAGGTTGGACAAGTACTCACAACAGAAGCTAGGTAATGGACTACTAAGTAGAAAAACTGCATCAAGCTCAGAAAATTCCTAACCTGGAGATAGTCAAAGGTTGGAAAGCAGTTTGGGAATGTATCATGTATGTTTGCTTTGCCCTTACTTTTCCCTGGGTAGCTACCGATAGCATGTGTTGGAGGCTGTGTGCTAGATGGACTCTTGCTCTGAAACTGTGTATCTGTCAATGTACTTTAATGTTCTTAGCTTTTCCAGAGTCTGGATGAAAGGCCGCCTGATTGTGATCCCTTTTTTCTTAGCATTTTTGTATCGCAGTGATCAGGGAATTAGAATAAATAGGGTGGTTCTGTATCCATAAATTATTCCTGTATTTTTATATTTTCCAAAAGATACTGGGGATTTAACTGACAAAATGTGGCGGGTTTCCTCTATTTTCTTTTTCTTCTTCTTTTTTTTTTTTTTTATTGCTAAGCACTTTTTATTAGTGTTGTCCTAATAGCCAAGGAATAGTGCATGCCTAATATTACTAAGGGTATTCCTACCCCTGACTTACAGTGAGAGGAAGCAAATCTCCTGTATAGTAAAATGGAAGGGGAAGACACCTGTGAAGGGCTGTTGAGAACAGGAGTGGGATTGGCTGGTCCATTGTTTAGCATCTGGTATTGGCTTTACATAGCAGTTGTTGAAATAATTTGAAATACACAATAGAAATGACAAATTGTGGTTATTATAATGCGTTTTATGAATCAAATTACTTAGAGGTAGTTAGATATGGGTTATATTATTAGCTAATATGTTTTTCTATCATGGATTTGTCATTGCCATTTTAACTGGTTACATGGATTAATGTAACCCAGCAAAATCTACTTGCTTTTTAGCTTAAAAAGGATGTTGATGTAGCAAACTCTGGGAGAATAGTGGTTCTTCTGTCTTCACAAAAAATTTATTAAATTATCATTAGTGTAAAATTGTTGGAGAATGGTCCTAAGCAGCCAGAAAGGTTATTACTGAAAATTATGATCCAGCTCTGTGCTGAGGTCCTGTAGTTCATGGAAATAGTGGTTGAAATACCTACATTTTCATAAGGCCAAATGCTATGGATCAAACTGAGTGCCCCATGAGGGGATTCATTGGTAACACCTGTAGGAAGGGATACATGCATTGCACCGCATATGCCACTGCTCTGATCCATCACTTGTCCTGCACAGTCTTATTAAAGTGCTCCTCCATTACAAATTACATTACAAATAAGAAGTCTGCTTTTGAAGCGAGTCTCTCCATTGTCCCATTTAGGTAACTTGGAGCAAAATCAACTGGGAGTACACAAATGTTATTCCCTTTGAAACTGAAACATGTACTCCAGGAGAGTGCATGATACAAATACAGGTGCTAATGAGCATTTGGTCAGTGGAACCAGATTAAAGCTACTACAAAATGCTTCCATGAAACACCAAGGTTGTAAATCCTGGGTCTTCAGCTCAACTGGTTTGCTTCACAGATTCCTTCCTGCTGTACCACACTGTTTGCTATAGACTGCTGGAGTATACTGGCATCAGCTTCCTGCCTTTCCAACCTTCCCAAGAAAAAAAAGATGCATACAAACAGACGGATCCAAGAAGGCTAACATGATGCCAGAATATAACCAAAGTGTCAGAATATAACCAATGTAACAGACTCGTGTCTGTGGAATTTACGTAGTCTGGTGTAGATATGGCCACAGGAGTCATTCCAGTGAAAGTTGCTTTAGGACTAAAGTACTATTCAGTGTTGTACCAAAGAGATGGGATTTGGCTGTCAGTATTTTTTCATACCAATAATGCTGTGGCTCTTTCAAATTTGCCCTTAGGTCTATCTAGTTTTATGCACATATGCTTCTCCAAAATGTGGCAAAAAAGCCTAAAGTGAACTTCACATCATGGTCCTGTAAGCTGCAGAATAAGTTTATTGCAGGGCATGTACATGTTGCACACCACATTAGGGCTTTCCAGGTTTTTCTCAATACCATCTTAAACAATTTTAAGGAATTAAAGAAACATGAGAATGACTTCAGGGAAAAAAATGCTTGACTGTAATGGCACCAAGCTGGTATATATGGCTCACTGAGCAACTTGGCCTTATTAGTAAACATCGATTTCCCTCCTCCCTCCCCATGCCCTTCAATCTGCAGCATGCAATTGCAACAGAATCAGCAGGAACAGTTCACCTACTTCAATGCAGCAGAGCAACTGCTTAATTTCATACATTTTATGACTCTAAGTTAAGGAGAGCCATTTCAAAGCAGTATTTAAGCTACAGGCTCTGTAAAAATGCTGGGATTTCTGTAAATACAGTATAACTGTTGTGTCTGGGGCCGAACTGACATCAAGCCATATTATTCTTTTCAGCTGTCTTCTCACATGGGCCTGAATCTGAAAGGTCTTTCCAAGATGAATTACACAGCTCTCATTCCGGAAGTTTCTGCCGAAAGCCCCACGGCATTCACTGGGATAAAATATTTCTCATGAGGAGCAGAAATTGCAAAATATTGTCGTCTGCAAGTAACAAGTTAAAATTGTTTTAATATTTGTCAGATATTGCAGAGCCCTTGAGGAGTGTAGATCAATTCTGTGTCTCAGGTGGGCACACCAAGATCTCTCTGAACAGACAGTCTTATTTACCCTGCAGGAAAGATTTAGTTCAATTACACTGCTTCCTCTGCTGTTTTCTTCAGCACCTCACCTAGAGCTTCAACTTGCAATGCAGATAGTCCCAGAGTGAGCATCCAAATTTGACTCCAAGGAAAAGAAATACCAGCTGGTTTCTGAGGATCTCTCTCCTTTGCCCCCCTCACTCTTCTCAGTACCTGAGTTTCAGAGCCCCCTCCAGCTCCTCCCACATGCGTCCAAGCAAGACTCAGTTTGCACACTGACAGAGTCAAAGATACAGATATGGGTTGTCCAACCAAAATCATCCCTGTGTATGGCTGATGACTGCAAGGATGCTTACTGCATTGCATGCCAGAATCTGCCAAATTTTGACCTCCATTCCTACGTAGACACCACTAATCTGAGTCTCCTTTCTTGAACCAGGTAATAACGTTCACTAAATTCATGAGAATCTGCTCATTAGAGACTTATCTGCGTTGGTCAAGTGAGGCTGAAATCAGATCGAGTTCAAATGGTCTTACACAGGCAGGATCTCAGGTGAGCAGCAGACAGGCATACAAACAATAGAATTCCCTGCTGAACCTTATTCCTGTCAGAAATCAAGTTTAAAACCAGACTGCCTTGGGAGGACTGAGGTGTTTTGTTTTATTTTGTTGGTTTTGTGGTTTTTTTTAATAAATTGAGTGATTTGGTTTAAAAAAAGATATGGAACAGCTTCTAGACAAGAACAATTGAGAAGGGCATGACTTTTCAGACAGAACAGGGTGTGATAAAGACCCCTTATTGTTTGAGCCTGTCTTTGCTCATAATTTACTGGTTAATCAATTAAAAATTTCCAAGAATGTTTGGCTGATGAGCCAAACCCTTCTAGTTCAGGGAAAATAAAAATCAGAAATAAAGAGAAAACAGGGAACACTCTCAGCCATAAAATTAACACTTAGCAGTTATCTATGTACCCATTTCCTGCTTTTCTTCTTCGATCTTAGTGCTGCCATTTCTAATACTTCAATTTTCACAGACTGGCACCTTGCCAAAGAAAGAAGAGGAAAAAGACTGAGGGAGAATGAGGGAAATAGTAGAACATCTAGATTATACAAAATAGGGATGAAAAGAACTCCATTGCACAGGCCAAGTCAGTAAAAAAGCACTTGATTCCTTGCAGGAAGGTCAGTGGTATGAGAAATTATAGAAAACAAGGAAATGGGTGAACAGTTTGGAAAAAATATGGACAACCAGAAATGCAATAAAGGAGAAGAAACAAAAGCAGAGAAAAAAATGGCTCATGTATGTAGGATGAGAAGTTTTGAGCGAAATCCCTGAATATCTGAGGACTGTACAGCAGCAGAAGGGGAAAATGAATCTGGAGAAAGTGCATGATGTACACTGAGCTGAGGAAAGCAACAAAGTGTGTATTTATCACAAAATTTATTCAGCTTGTAAAACCCAGACCAAATAAACTATCTGCATGGTACCTGTACATGCTCTGCATGCCATCTGCCCACTGCTTGTAGCACTGACAGCCCTGGCAGGAAGTCAGATGTGTCTCAGAGGAATTTGGTCCATCCTGGAAACTCCTCCTGAGGTTCCAGCTGAGAGTGATTTGTGGTTCTCTGGGCGGGAATATTTTGATCTTTCCACTGGTTACTGAGAACTGTTATCATTTGGAAGCAAATCCTTTCGTAGTGATTTGACCTCTGAGGAACCAACCAAACTCAGTCCCCTCAAGGTGAGAGTGATGAGTATTGCAGAGGTGCAAACAAGGCTCCATCCATGCCCAGTATTTCCCGTGTAGGCATGCTCTGTCCAACTCTGAGAATGCCTGCCTTGGGTACCCCGAGAACAGTTTGTATTAGGTTTATGGATTATTCCTGCTTCTGTGACACAAGTGCTGATATGCCCAGCCAAGCAGCAATTTTTAATCTTCTTTCAACTTTAACTATCCAGGCAAGTTATAAGAGACCTAATTCACTCACAGCATGATTTACTCCAAATTTCAGTGAGAGAGGATGACTGAGCAATCAATCAACAACACGAAGGTGCTTCAGACATAAAACCTCTGACTGGGAGCCACAAAGACTTTTTTGAGGAAAGTTAAGACAAATCCAGTGAATTATTAGACATGAGACCTCCAAGGGGTGGTTGGATATGACTGGAAGTGGTACTGGTAACTCAAATCGGCAATGCTTTATCCCAGTGAGAGAGTGAGTAAGCTGAAAGCTACACAGCACGTTGCCTTCTTTCTGGGAACAGAAAACAGTACCCTTACACTTTGCCATTGTAACTGTGGGAAAGGAAGGTGTTTGGTCTGGTACACTAGTTCTCTGCTGCGTTTCTGGGTTTCTGTGGACATTTGTGACTGGCAGAAGATAGAACAGCCTTGGAGCACATGTGGAGAGGGCTGTCTGGTGGCCTCAGTGGGAACCTGTGACCTACCTTCTGCAGTCTGTACCATCCACAAGACACAGAACCATACAATCATCTTTTATAAGCTGTCTGAAGAAATTATGATTTTAAAGTTGCCTTTCATGTACTCTGGATGGTTGAAGGACTAACTGAACTTCTCTGAAACTGTAATCACTTGAGCTCAGTCAGCTAAAACAATGACATTGCCCAATACGACAACCATGTTTGATTTATGATCTGCAAACTTCCCAGGGTCCATGGGCTACTTCTAAGGGGTCAGCAAAAGGTAACATAAAAAAGGCACCTTTTGCTTTACAAGCTTTTTTACATCCACTGAATTTTTTTTAGGTGACCACAAGTGGGAAAGGAGTTGAAAACCAACTTTATATCACATTCTTTGTGACCTCAAAACCATTATATATTATCAGTGTTTCTTCACTGTAGGCTGCTTAAACTCTAAATTCTTCCCAATCTTAGAACAAAAAAGAAGCTGCATTTCCATGACTCAGCGCAGGGTCATTATAATCCAGGTAAAAATATCAGTGAAGGTATTTGTAATTTTTCAGATCTTTGTTACCACATTGTCTGATTTCTCTACAGATATTTTCATTTCTAGAAGAAATACAAGGCAGTAAGCATTATTAACAGAGCAGCTTATTTTATATCATGACAAATCTTTTTCTCTAAGTCAAGATTTAAAACAAAACTAATGTTGGGTGGGTTTTGTTTGTTCTTTTTTAAATGGACTGTATGAAATAAGACTAGAAAAGAATGCATTATAGAACATAATAAAATGAAGCACTCTATGCTGTGCAGAGCTTAGTCTCCTCTACTCCCAGAGTGTTTGTGTGTACACAAACACATGGAGACACATGTGCAGCTAGCACAGACCAGCTCTAGCTGTGAGGATTTTAGTCTTCAGTCTCTTGGGTCTACAGTAGTAGAAGTGATAAGTCAAAAACCAAACAACAAACCAAAGGTGAGAAAAGCAGAAAAACCATGTGATTCTGTTCTTATGTTTCATTGACACCACCTGAGGCTACTCATTGCTTAGCCATATTAACTAGCTGATGTTTTTTAGATACTCACTTGAAGCAGGGCTGGAAAGACTGGAGTAAAGACAGGTCAGTGGTCAGGGATGTCAGTTTTCAGGAGGCTGTTTCTCAACTAGGGAACACTGTGGGCATGAGGCAGGGACAACATATGTTTACTATTATACATAATACTTCAATTTATTCAAGCTGCAAAAGTGTTGAAAACAAACCTGATATTTTCCATATGCAGACAAAGGCACAGTCCTTTTTCCTGCTAGCTTAGGGCCTAGGAGAAGAGTTAGTGCTAGGGGAGCACCCTTCCACAGCAAACCTTCACGTTCCTCCTGGAAAAAAGGTGCCACTGCACTGCAGCACTGCTTCTCCCTGTTCCCAGACCCTGTGTGCCACAGCTTGGCTTTGCCAGTCAGCCATGGCTGAAGCATGGCCTACAGATGCCATGTGGCAGCTTTCATGTGTGCCTCTGGGGAGGACTGAGCATCAGGAAGCCTGCTGGAAGACTCCCTGGTTTGCCTTCTTGGTGCTGCATGCCTTCTACCTTCCGCTAGAGCTGCTGCTCTAGGCACACTCAGTGCTGGGACCGATTGCTGCATCTCATGTCCAGACAGAGGAGTTTTCCAAGGTGCGTCAACTGGAGTTTTACCTTGCATTTTTCTTAAGTGAGGAAGCTCTGGCAGTACCAAATAATAGTGTAATAAAGAATTCATGGTATTTTTTTCCTCTACACTCAGTTTTTGAACTATCTTTTCACAACCAGATTTTTTTTTTTTTTTTTTTCCCATGTGACCAGGTCTGGTCAGGAAAATCTTTTCTTAGTTCTTCAGCTGCTCAGCTCTCAGCCTCTTAAAGATTTTCCCCTTTGGACCCCATTCCTTCCCCTCATAGTCAAGCAATTCCTCACTGTTGTATTGCATGCATCAATTAGACCTGATTTTGTGATGAAAAGAACAAGAAAAAAAAGACACATTTATTTTAATATTTAGAAATAAAGATGTGGGAGAGGCAGCTCCATTTTTCAGTACCAGAACACTGAGTGCCACTGCTCTGACTCAGAAACCCTTTGAGCAGGGGAAATTGAAGAGCCTTTAGGATACGAGCCCTCCCACACTGCTTGCACAGATACACATCTGATCTTACCTTTCATCTGAAAAGATCTCCAAGGCAAATGAAGAAGAAATAGAGTTTCATAGCTAAAGCAGCAACTTCTTACAAGCTGAAATGCAGTCTCATCCCACTAGAGGGTGGTCTGATCACCTTCATGTTACAGCAACCTCTTTCAGAAAGCCTAAGCTGCTCTGTTTAAATTGAGCAGCATCAAAGTATTCCTGCTCTGAGTTTTTCCAAGTGCCTCATATCCCGTCATCAACACTGAACCTATCCTGCCATTTAAACAAATAAACACATTGTGCCTTTCACTGAAGATGTGACATGCTACAAATATTAGCATGCTCTGAAGTCTTCTACTAATGCTACGACTGCTTCTGTGAAAGAGCAAAGTGAGACACTGCTGGAGAGGAATGCAGTTAGTTTGATACCACTTTGAAACCTTTAAAATCTGTTTATGCCATTGGTATTTTCTTCAGATCATTATCCCAGGAATCTGGACTGCTACATGTAAGACAAAGCAAATTCTTTCTTATGATCTACCCTGCACTTTGACTGCCTGTTACAGTGAATGAGAAAGGGCTGTGCCAAAACAAATGAACTGGAGGCTCTTCCACCATCTTTGCAAGAGCTGGCTGGTAATCTCACAGCCAACTCTTGCAGCAGTTGAATGAGATTCACCTAAAGCACTTTCCTCTGCCAAGCCAACCCTCTCCCTTGAGAACCATGTCACCTCTGCTCCCTGCTCATCTCCCTCTTTTTCCTCCTTCATCTGCTCAGACTCATATGCACACATCCTTACCTTCATGCTTCATGGCCCAACCTTCAGAGCTCCTGGTCTTGTTCCTCCTTCTGAGATTATGACCAATAAGAAAAGGTAATTTCAACCTGCTTTCTGGTTCACATCATTTATGATGAGAAACTCTTTAATACCTTTGCAAGGGAAATAAAGGTACAATCTTACGTTACGGAACTGAAGCTATATCAGCTCTCAACATAAACACAATATGGTTCAATCTGAATTTCAAAGAGATTTCAGATCATTTCATCCGACATGTCAGCTTCTATCTCAATGTCTACCCATTTTGGAATTCTCCCATTTGCTCTCATGAGAATGGAAGCAAAGACACAACAGCATAAGGGATAAACTGTAGTTGTGTATCTATGCAAAGATTCCTCTCCTAGGGGTTTTTCTTCCAAAAAATGAATTAGGCTTTGGATCCTGTTGCTCTGATCAGGTTTCTATTTATTGACTCATTTTCTCAAGTGATGTTTTCAAGTAGTTGGCAAATGAAACAATTTATCTCAAAAACATGTGGTATTTTCAGCCACAAAAATTTGCCATGTCTAAAGATGCTCCAATGTGGATGCAAGTTCACTGGAAAAATGTGAAGGCTCTGTAAGCAAAGCAGGGCTTATTCACCATTACATTAAAAAATGTATGTACTCAGGTGTTCAATGATACAGAAACAAATGTAAAGTGATGGGCAGAAAACACGCTTAATTTGCATGAGTTCACGGTCTCGTCCACTTTAAGAGATTTTATTTGCCTATTTGGTTTTGTCTGTCTCACATAGTTCTGACAGCAAAAATGTTAAAAGATTAAAGAATTCGTTATTAACCTCATGGCATTTGAATTATGTCAACAGATATGGACCAGCTGCCAATGATAATCAAGAGTACCTTCAGCTGCGAGTTTGGATACAAATCACAACAAAACAGGACAATCTGTTCTGATACAATATAGTGAATTATTACATCATTCATCTGGTCTGTATAAACACAACATGGCAAAGAAATAAAGTCCTTTCTCTTCATAAATTCTTTACACTTAAATGTCTTGAGAGTTATATAGGATGTGGCATGTGGCATATTGTTTGGCTCCCGTAGTAGGGGAGGAAGTGATATGGATAGGAAGTGTGACACTCAGGTCTTACAAAATGCTTTTGCCTCCTTGTGCTCCTTTTTGGTGGCAGTAAAGTTTTGGATGCCTGGCGTTGTCTTTAATAAGTAAGTGCTATATACTTGACAATTAGGCTACATAAGTAGAGCTGTCCTCTGTAATTGGTTCCAACATCTGGATACCACTGTTGAATATGTTTGGGGAGGAACATGTGGTCCTCATTTAAAACACTGCAAAAACTATCATGATGTAGACTGTGAAATTTAAAGTAAGACTACTGCTGTTTTGATTATACTCTGAGATAAAAAATAAAAGTGGGCAGCACTTTAAATGATGTAAAACTGCTAGAACACCAACATCTTTTAACAGCAGATAAAGCAGCAACTTTTATAATGTAACTTATTAAAGCATAGAACTTATATCTCTGTTTTCTGTTTCCCACATGAATTTATTACACAAGGGAAGGGAAAGGAAGGGAAGGGAAGGGAAAAGCAAAAAAAAAAAAAAGTCTAAATGTAGCTAATATTAGCAAGCCTGTCCTTTAAATACTGTGTTCCAGAATCCAGAGCTCTGTATTGCCATTCTTCTGTAACCCCAATTAATTAGGTATTGACTTGTTTTTTCATTCAATTAAAGTATAATTAAATGTCAGTGGTCTGCCTCTGAAAAGCAGATGAAAAGGTTCTGTTAAGAATCTCTAGGTTAATCCAGCTGCTTAAAATGTGTGTTGTATTTGACCATTTGCCAAGAGGCTCTGTGAATACATGAGCCAGCTGGCACAGGGAGGGCTGGTGGGAACCTGTCAGCTGTTTAGAACAATGGCTGAACCTTTTTTAACCAAATCAATTTTTAAAATACCTAAAAATGAGACACCCTACCTCCCTACCTTAGCAGTTCAGGAATTATGTCAGCAATGAAATTCTGAGTTTTGGGGTTGATTTTTTTTCCTTTTAAAAGATGAGTTTTGACTCATATTCTGTGAACCTCTGAACTGAGCTGTTTATTTAGGTTACTGTTAAATGTCTGGCAAAGAGACACAATGCATCAAAGCCTTATTTTTGTAACGATAGAGTTTGCTATTTTGACAAATACAGCTATTCAGAAGGGAAAAGCTGTGTTAATGTGCTGAATGGAGTTGCATCACCCATTGCTATTTCAATCAGGCAGGACTCCAGGCTTGGGTCCAGCTTTCAGGGCACCACCCCTCACTCTACAGGCCCTCAGAAGGATGGGCAGGTGCCCATTTTGCCAAATGCACACCCTGGTGAGTGATTGCTTGGTTGCTCCTGTGCACCCTGCTGTTGGCTCTGGCTACTCATGGGAATAACTGCTTCCCAGCCTAAGCCAGAGCTCTGTGAGCAAACCTTTAATGCACAGTTTCCCACTAAGTATTTTAGAGAGAAAAATTAGCTAGTGGCATTTAAAAACCCTCTTCTGCTCCCCGTGTTTTTGCTGTTGAATGGAATGAAATTATTGCAGACAGGAGAGATTTCTGGAGCATAGAGGCGACAGTGAATGGCAGGACAGCCCTTTAAGAGCCAGGCTGGGTGGGTGCGTGCGTGTGGAGGCCGAGGTGTCTGCATGCCAGGTGTCGATGTGAAACTTGCCATGCTAACAAGAGCCTTGCCACAGTATGTTAGTTAGTTTTTTCCCACCTGGTGCTCACTGCAGCAGCATGTCTGCCTTGTCATGTGAGTTATCTGAGGAGCTGTCAAAAGGCAGGGAAGAGATGGGAAGTTTTGAGAAACCCGTCCTGGCTTCTCAACAGTAACACTTTATGACACTTTTATTTTCAATCCTGAACTTCAGATGCTTCATTTTCTTTCCACCAAGGCAGACAAGTTAATGAAAGTGGTCCAACCCATGGAGATGCTTCGGCTGTGTGCTCCGTGGGGTGTCTCACTGCTCTGTCCAGGGCTTCTCTTCAGCTTCCAGGCTCCTGCCCAAAAGTTCAGAATGACCTTGCTGTTTGTGCAGAAAAAGAAAAATATAAAATGTTAAATATCTCCATAAGCATTTGCAAGATGAAAAAAAGCAGATCTCCTTAATCCATTTCTGAAAGCTCCAGGTGTGTATCTGAATCACTCCATACCCACCACTTTTGTGAGCTGTGGCCTTTGAAACCTGCTTTGAGGTCACCAAATCTCATCTCCTGCCTCTAGAGAAGGAACCAGAAATCCAGGAGGACCAGAGTGCTTCCACTAGAGTTATGATCCAGAGAGCTCTGGCTCAGGAAGGCTGTGAGAAAACACAGCAGAGAGAGAAAAAGAGAAAGGGAAAATTTCTCATGAGTCAGAAACCCACTTTTTTGCAGCACAATTTTCTGCACAACCAATTTATTAGTTCAGCTATTGTGATGATACCTTGTAACAAACAAAATATATTAATACTTGAGGGAACATAATAGCGCCAGTTAAAGATATTCCCCAAATTAACATTTGGTTTTAGTGTTTTATCATTCATGAAAGACACCAAATCAATTGCGTTCCATTTGTATTGTTTTAAAAAATATCTTTACTACAGCAATGTAAAACCCAAATGAAGAGCAAGGGAAAAAGCAAAGAGTAACAACCACCCCTCCTCCAAATAATTTAAAAAGTCATCTAGGACAGAAAAAAGAGGAGTAGCTGAAATGTCTGATGAAGGAGTTGGAGGATGTAAAAAGGTTAATGGCAACAGTAGTGCGGGATGCTGTAGATGAAGTGGGAGTAAAGTCATAACAGATTTATTCCCCCTGGGTCTCCAATACTGTGTTTGTTACAGTGTCCTAAGAAGATCAGTCCCTTCTCTCAGTGCCTGTGCTCCTGGGGACTGCAGCTTTGCTGCTGAGCTCGATATTGAGGTGATTCACGGTCTGGTTTAAGGGCACTTTTCTTTCCAAGACCTCCCTCCTGAGACCAGTGATTCACATGAGACTGGCCACCACTATGGAAGTTATTTACAGTGTGGCTACACGAGGACATTCCTTTTGCCTCTGAGTCTCAGAAGTTGATTAAAACCCAACAAACTTGAACAATAGTCAGGGTCTGACCTTGCAGAGAGCCAGCAGAGGAAAATATTCGGAGTCACTGCAGTAATGAATGGGCAGCCATTAATTTAAAACAAACCACATTGTTTCTTTTACTCAGTGTAGGTAATGAAATAATGAAAGGAACCCACAAGCTTTCAAAACAGCAGCATTAGCCGGATTTCCACTGCTGCAAGATCAAAGCAAAAGGCTTTGTTAGTTATAGTCAGACAGTTTCAGACAAGGAAAGTCTCTGGCAGCCTAGCAGAGCTGAGTCAGTCCCTCAGCCCACCTCCGACCCCTCCAGCATGCTCAGGCACATACACACTCACACACAGGGTCTGTATTTACATAATTTTCCTCTCTTCCTTCACCGTCAGATCCATCAAGCAAAGTAAACTCTGCTGCACCCCTCTTTACCTCCAGGAATCAGCACGTTTCTTTCCTTATTTTATCAATGCAAAAAGAAGCAGCAGTGAATATTCTGGTAATCTCTGCGCCCCCACTTCCACTGTTTGTTCAGGCACCATCTGAAAATTGTGTTTCTGGAAGTGCCTGTAGCTTGTACTGCACTGTTTCTACCTTCAGCTTGATTTTATATCTGAGGGGAAATATTCTTCCGTAGTAGACCACGAGAAGAGATGATTTGAAAAAATTCAGAGCCTGCTTTCTTACAGTCAAGTTCCTTTGGTAATTTGTATCTGAAACACACATAAAATGGATGACACCGAATTAATTAATTCTTTTCAATTTTGACAGTCAGACCCTGCCATGCTATTGATTTCCAAAGTACAAGTGACCCTAAACCATAGCTTTCAAAGTATTTCTTGCAGAAAAATAAAAGCGATGGTTTTGGACTATTATGAAAACGGATTATTTACACTGGACTTGCATCTTCCCATGGCTCCTATTTGTTTCATTCTCACACAGCCACTTCAATTTTGTACTTCTCACCTTCTACCTTGTTCTTTTCTGATTAACTTTCTTTCTGATGTCACTATTTCATAAGGAGCTTTTGAAATATAATATTAAGCCTAAGTGGCATCACCTTCTGAAGGCCACAAGAGACAGTCCTTCACTTCTCAGCAACCAAAAGCAAAATATCAGAAAAAAAGAGAACATTTGTCTATTTTGCAGCTACTATTAATATTACATGTTGTCCTCAGAAGAGAAGAAAAAAACCCCAAAGAACTATTAATTTTAAATACATTTTAAACCAAGAAGATTAATACATGTTTTTATCATCATTTTACAGAACAATTCATACTTAAGTCTTTAGGTTCAAGCCACCTTAATTTTTCCCACTGAAAGCAAACACAAGCAGCAGATTCTGAGCCAAAGCAAGTCTGATCCCCACAGGGCCAGAACCCAGCAGGGTCAAAGTACCTGTAAAAAAGGTGAAATGACACAAAACCTCATCAAGTGCTTGATAGGGATCCTAGGGTATCACATGGTGAGTGCGGTAATAGCTAAAACAGGCAGCAAAAAGACGCACATTTACAGTCAAAAAAAATATCATTGCTAGGTGGAAGGCAAGAAGAAATGAAATATTCATTTCACATGGGCATGGAGGACAGTACAAAAAGTGAATAGTTTCAGAATCCAAAGAGTGAATTAGATACAAAGAGAGGATGGGGAAAAACAGGTGTCCAGAAACTGTCCATATTGCTGCACAATTTTGGTTGATGGAGAAAGTTTGGTATAAAATACTTAAAACACAGTGTAAAAGGTACTTGGATAACTGCGTTATATCATGGCTTATAGCCAACATAGGCAAAGAAGAACTATAAACATAAAATTTTTATCAAAAATACATGATAGTCTGCCCAGTGTTTTAGTTCCCTGAAAACCTAATTTTGAGAACAATGGACTTATTTGCAACTGATTAGTGAACTACTGCTGTACACATTTTTGACCCTGGGAAATGGAAAAAAATGAATCACAACAGTAGACCTGTGGAGTCTAGGTTTGGAATTAAAATAACTGTTACAGCTGAGACCAGGGCAGTATTACAGCAAGGAGGGTTGCTGGCTTGTTTGTTATTTTTGCAGTTTATCTTTAACAGGGCTCTCTGTGAAAAGAGATTGCACACTCACATGTGTTGTCTGGGAACGTGCTGCAAATTCTCAGACTGAATTTACAGTTACTGTAGCAAATGTAACATCTGCCATGCGTGGATCCATTAAACCAGTTCCTTCAAAACCAGTGCTGCCAGATGAATGCATTTTATGATTACAAAGCGGAAGAACAAACTATCCTATGTAGCCACTAATTGTCAGTGGTTTCCTTATGTTTCCCAGACATTCTCAAAGATAGTGGGAAATGGTTTCTTTGCATATGGATGTCTTTGAGTTTTTCATTCACAGTTACTTTCAATGTGGGAAGACTAATCGTGATCTCAAAAAAAATTAATGAACTGTAACTTTGCAAAGACTACTCAAAGAAACTTTATAAACTATATTTATTTTCATTATTTTCTTCAGTAATTTCACAATATGTAAATGTTTTGTTGAGACCATTTAACAAGCAGTGTTTGTAGCTGTTACTATAGATAACATTCTGAAAAAAAGGGTTGTTTCAAACATGAGAATGGTACTTTATGCTTCAAAATGTCAAAATGAAACATTTAGATCCCATAAAATTTGTTCTGCTATAAAACATCACAGACATTTCCCATGCATTGTATTATTTTTGTTGAATTGGCATTTTCAGGTAAAGAATGCTTAGCTTCAGAATTCCCAGTCCTCCTTAAACTAAATTTATCTTATCATTGCACCACTGCCAGGAGAACAGTTCAAGGTGCATAGCTGTCAACATCATTAGGTCCCAAGGTGCCACATAAGCAAAATTCATTTTCTCTTCTCTATCTTGCAAATCTTTTCATAGTCACATTGTCATTTCTTCAGTAAAAGAGATCTCCTAGGACTTCTACAAACCATGCAGTCAGCTTTAAAGTAAAGGCAAAAACCCCAAACTACAAGCACTGAATCAGATTTTCTTATGTTGACAAGTACCTTGGTTTAAGACATTATACCTTTACATCACAGACAGAGGGGTTATGAATATTTGCAAAGAGGTCAGACAAGGTCATTGACACAACCTTCTGCTACACTTCCAACATCCTCATGAAGCAGGTGAGCTGTTCTCCCTAGAGAAATACCCAAGCCCTTCCTTGTGAAAACTGTGCCAAAATACTACAGCTGAAAGAAAACTTTTCTAGACTGTACCATTTCACAGTGGTCTCTCATGACCTCTCCTCTTCGCAACCTTCCATTTGCCTTTACTCTAAACCACAGCATCCCCAGCTGCTGAGCAAGAAAGGATGCGTGACTGCAGCTGGGTGAGCCAGAACCCTGACCGGGGAAGCCAGGAAAGGCCTGTTGGGCTCAAGTTTGCATGTTGAACCAAAGTCTCTCTGTATGATCTCCTGCCCTGCTCTGCCTTGTGGTTGAGTGTGCCACTGCACCACAGGCACGAGGCTGCTGTGCCAGTCTAGTTGCTGTAATTTATCCTTTTCAGATTCCATAAAATGTTAATGAGGCCACAGCATTCACTGACAACAAAGACATGAGACCCTGATGAGCTTTAGTTTGAAATTCTGGGAGAAGTAGGAAGGCTGACACGCTGGTGCCAGACAGTATTGCCCAGAGGTGTGCCTGGACTTCCCTAAGCATCAATACCTTTCTGACTGCTGTTTCAACCCACTGAAGAAAGTACGAATATCTGAAATCTCAGCTCTCAGCAGGCTGGGATGAGGTCTTTCAGCAAAGCAGAGATTCATTGAAAGAATTTGACACCAGAGAGGAAGCCCAAATTATCCCAGTTTACAGATGAGAAGGGAAATGTGTTTTTCCAGGCCTGCTGTGTGGTTTTCTTTCCACTTCAGCTTCATTTCTGTGCTGCTTCAGTCTCAGGGAATTGTAGGTCATTTGTTGCTGGCTGATTTCTGTTACTCACTATCTAGGTCTGCACCACCTTGATGGTAACAGAGTGGTGGGGAGGAGTGGCAAGTGGATCTTCAGCTCACTACTTCAGTCCACGTCATCTAGCCAGCTCACCTCATGACCTCCTGCAGATGCTGTAGGAGCACTATATGCTGTATGTGCCCCACTTTTACACATTCAGATAGCTGTACTGAAAAAGCAGTACTTTGTGATAAGCCTTCTTATTTCTTTCACTGCCTGTGGCCAAGCAGTCATCCTGTCCCCTTCATCCACCACTTCCCAGCTCATCCTCCCACAGCCTTATGCACTTTCCTGATCAGTAGCCTGTCATATTTCTTTCTCCTACCTCCAAAACCATGTTCTTCTACGTCTTGCTAAGTTAAGTCATTGCTTCACCAAAGCTTGGAGTCAGAAAAGGGTCAGTTTATTTTTATGAATGTTTACATTAAATACAACCTGCCCAAACATAGCCTCTTCTTAGTGAGGCTAACAAAACAAAACACATAGAGCGCTTGTAGGCCAAGTTATTTTGAAGGTATGATAACCCCAAAAAAGTTAGGAAAGTGTTCCAGAAATGAAGTGTGGAATGTTTTGATACACTGTGTGCTCAACTCCAATCGAGCAGGTGTCCCGGGGGAAAGCCCTCATAGTGCAAGGTAAAGCTGACAAAACTTCAGAAAAGAGGGCTTATTTGAGGTGATAGTTGGAGTCATAAAGATGAAAATGGAGATTCTATCTGGAAGCCAGGTTCGAGTCCAACTATGCAACAGCTACTGCTGTTTCATAAAACTGTTAAGTTTTGGCAACAAAATCTATTGGAGGGGAGAGAATAAATGGATCCCCACGTACAGTAACTAAGAAAATATGTGCTTTTGTTTTCAAAGAACAGCTGAGATTGGGTCAGCTGGTTGTGATAAAGGAGCGTTTCTGAACTAATATATGGGGAAGAATTATGAGGTACTCCAAAAGTCAAAGGAAAAGCAATTCAAAACAACTTAGCAATTCGAAGTTCCTTTGGTATTTATTGTAATAATATTGGTTACTGGAAATCTATTTGGTGCAAAATGTAAATGTTATCTATCAGCATTGCAAAATAATGTACTGGGGTTTTTTTGTGCTGTAAAGTGCAGTGCTTTTGAGCAGTGAGAACACTGTGAAAAAGAAGGATTAAGAGCTCACTGGGGGCACATCAAGTTTTGTGCCATCACAGTTATATCTCCAGGCTATCATGACTATATTAATATATTATAGCAAGGGAGGGCTGTCAGAGTGAGCTCAGGAGACAAGCCCACTCTTACCAGACTGTTCAGATGCTAATTTACAGCCCAAACCTAGGGAGCAAGCAGTTCTGTTTGATAACATGTAGGTTATGTTCTGATGTGATAGTCACTCTAAGAGAGGGAAGAAAAATCTCTTGATCTGGAATAAATGTGGTTTAGTACTACATAGTTACCCTTCAAAATTGTATCCTGCATTCTCCCTTTCCTGCTTTCTTCCTAAATTCTCTCTCTCTATTGCTTCTTTTCCCTCCACTATTGTCCTCTTTTGAACAGTAAATTCCTGAACAATAACCCACTTTTAAGAGGAGTAGCTTGGAGACCAGAGGTGTGTACCCAGATGTGCAATCAATGCAGTGCAGACCCCTCCACTTAAAAATTTCAGGAATTTTTGCTTAGCTGCAGCTTTCCAAAATCACTGCCTACTTGTGCTTTCTAGTCTGTATGGGTGCCCTCATCGCTGGTACCATGTAAGACTGTGCAGCTCCATTTCACATCACATCTTCCAAGAACCACATTTTATTCTTTTATTTTCTTTTCTTTTTTTTCTTTTTTTTTGAACAAAGGATAATGCAACCCTTTTCAGAGAAAATCTGCTACGCCTCTGATTCTGCTTTCTGCCACCTCCAAGGTGGAATCTGTCCGTGCTCCAACAATCAAACCAGCAGACTAAAAGGATTTCTCTGCAATACAGGATACTTCCTTCCTCTTTCTTAGGAATCTAGTTTTTGTTATTTAAGACATCCAATCCATGAAGAAGACAGCTCTCAGGTATTTCTTCAGGAGTGATCTTTAGACACTGCCTTGGATCTTATCAGATCTTTGCTCCCTGGGACCCCTGTCTTGCTGTGTCTTCTCTGTACACACCTCACTGATGCTACAGGTTTCAATGAGTGTCCACCAAGGTTCAAAGGACACTGAGCACCCCAAATGCTCTGGCTAGAAAGAGCAGCCTCTGAAAAAGGCCCACCAAAATCCCTAAGTAAGCAAAAAAGGACAGACAGACATACCTATATTACTTTCAGATACAGAGGCTTCACCTGTTTTATTCTAATGCTTTTCTAATGCAAAATGGTTTAAATTATGTGTTATATGACTCTAGCAAAAATCCTTTTACTTTAGACTTTTCTATGATGATGGATCTCACTATGGAGTTTATAAGAGCTGGGTACTGGCACCACCTCTTTTTCTGTAGGTGATTTGTGCTTTATTTCCACTGAGATGAAAATGCCTCATTTGCTTCTTATGCATCGAAATCCATCTTTTTTCAACTAGTATAGGATCATCAGGAAGGTGCGATCAAATCACAAAAGACAACCTTAAAGAAGGTCAAGAGAATAAGCAAATAAGCTGAGATAATGGAGCCTTTTTGAGAGTAGAATTCTGACTGACCTTGAAAAAAACATCCCAAAGTTTAAAATTAGGGGAGTCTGATCCTGCACAAACCATCCTCCATCTTCACAGTTTGGTCAGTGAAAGGCTGAGTCACCTAATTCTCTCTGTGCCTCATAGGGAATGGGTGGCAACCAAAAATCTGAGTGTAGCAGAAAAAATGGAGGGTGACGATGAATTTTTAACCACCATGAAAAAAAAATCTAAAAACCTCAGAAAATTAAATTATATGCCAACTTAATAACATGCCCTATTGTGACATTAGAAATGCGACTCTTTTCACCCAGAGGCATTAGCTGTCAAACTGCAGAAAAGAAAAAAAAAATAAAATTAGAAGTCATAATCTTTGTTGCTTTATCAGTGAAACCCAGGTGAAGAACTCAGTGTTTGTAGTAGCTAAATATTTGGATTTTATGGGAGCTACAGGAAATGAAACAAGTCACCTGAAAAGATTAACTATCCATTTTCTAGGGTTGATGAGTTGACAGCTCTGCAGTGTTTCCCAGATCAGGTTAGAGGCAGCACAATAGTACCTTATTGAGGAGGAAGTACCACCAGCTAATGAGAGAAGATTGAAAAGTTGCTATAGTGTGTCACAAAGGAGGATTCTCTTAGATGTTCCCCTTAATACAAACAAATGCACCTGCAACCTGCCTGGGAATTTAAGCAGAATTCCCACTCCTCCTCCATTTTCTTAACAGCATCTGGAATGGGCTGAAAAGGTACGTTTACAAGAATAAGAAAAAGAGTATTGCTTGTAATTCAATAATAGTTCAATTTTTAACAAAAAAAATGAGTTAGGGTATGATACAAATAAAATATGACTTAAAGTGGTTCCTAAAAATGTGTGGGTTTTAGAAATAGAAGTCAATTTGAGAACAAAAGCCTTGCAACCTCAATAGTATCCAGGCATGTCATTTGATCTGCTTCTATTTGTTTTGAGACACCCTTTGAGTTACGGTGTGGTGCAGATTTGGAATCAGCTTACAACACCAAGACTTCAGTGGGTAAAAAGGTAAAACAAAGGTTCCTAGAACTGCCATTCTGAATTCCCAGGAAGGTAATTGCCATTCTGCAAGAATGAGTGTTTGCGAAGTCTGAGCTTATAAAGTTATATTTAAAGACTTATTTCTGTTTGTAAGCATGTATTTGCCAGCAGATAAGGAAAATCTGTGGTTTTCAAGATGATGGATTTATGCCTTTGTGTTTTTCTTTCTTAGAATGCTGACTCTGTAGCTGATGGTCAACAGGCAACCCTGGAGGTCAGGCAGAGATTTAATGTATAAACAAGAGCTTTTGTTGAATCAGTTGTAGAGCTGGAGCCTCTCCTAAGGCCTTTTTCTTCCTTGTTTGTCAATAGAAAACAGCAAGAACCACCGAATTCATGCTTTTTTTGTGTCCATATCTCTGAACTTGGAAGATATAAAAAAACTCAAGTGCTTCATCTCGAGAAAAGCAACTGCCAGAAGGAAGAAAGCCAGGATCTTCCTCTCTCTAGAAGATTTCTAGCAGCAGCTAATTCGCAATCCAGTATAGCTTTAGTGAGTTTGGAGGAAATTTTTCTGTATCTAGTCTAATTCATTGTGCCACTGACTTTCCAAATGCTCCCCATTTTGCAAATAGATTCTCATTTTGGGTTCCAGCCCAGCTGTGACCAGAAGACGAGCAGGTCTTCAGTGTCACACAGACTTTCTGCAACAAAGAGAGCTTCACAATAAAAAGCAGGCAATGAATGAAAGCTGTGAGGGGGTTAAACCATGATGACAGAAGGACTTGTGTGCTGAACATCTTCCTGCAGGCAATCTCACTGTTAAAATTTGGCTATGCAAATACAGTTGGAAGGCAATAATAAAAGAGGACAGTGATGTGCCACTGAGAGTTTGGGGGTCGGCAGGCCAATCCACTTGTCCAGCAATTGCTGTTCATTGTGTAGGAAATATGCCATGTAAATAGTTTTGAAAAAACCTGGACATTCAGATTCAAGTGTGTGAGTGAAGGGTTTTTCTGGTCTCTTTCCAGCCCCAGTTAAAAGCCCCCACTGCAAGCTGTACCACTTCTCACCAGCCAGCAATGACTGCCCACAGTGTGTGAGAAATTACTCCAATGTTTATGCGGGGAAGAAAAGTATGAACACCACATCTTCAGCCACAGAGATACAGCTGAGCCCATGCCTCTGAAAAGGTTCCTCTGTTGGCCATTCACCACCTCTGACGTCCATCTCCCAGAGCAGGTGGGAAATCCAGTGACAACCTCAGTAAACAACTACAGTGCAATGATAGTTGGCCATCTGAATGATTCATCTCTGAACGTGTTTCTGAGGCATGTGCAACATGTCACAGCAAATTACTCGAGTGTGAAGGATGCTTCAAAACACAGTTCTTTGTATGTCATGGCACTGGTCCAAGTTTGCTTCATTAAGTTACTGCAATGTAAAACAGAAGTAAAGCACTTCTTCTGAGGACTATAATTGCTCCACAATTTAGCAATGACCTTCCAGCTACAGAGCAGTGACTGTCAAAAGGACTCTCCATAATTATCCAGTCTCAATTTTCATGTGCAGCACACCATTTCTTTTTTCTTTTCGTTTCAAATTCGTCATTACTAAATGTGAAGTATAGTTTCTTCTCAGATCTGAGTAAGTATATACAAACCTGCTCAAAGCAATATAAGGCTTAAAACCAAATATTGCCATCTCAAGAGAAAGTTCTTCTATGCTACATGTTAACACACCTTTTTTTAACAGAGCAGAACAGTTTCTAAGCAGCAGTAAATGGCAACAGATCATTTTTTTTTTTTTTATTTTTTTTTAATGCAAGTGGTAACAGACTTGCTGCTAAAGTTAAGGTCTGTTAGATGTCTCTACTATAGAAATTTGAATATAAAATAAAAGAATCATAGAATAGTTAGTGTTGGAAAGGACTTTAAGATCATCTAGCTCCAAACCTCTGCTCTGGGCAGCGATGCCTCACCCCAGACCATGTCACCCAGGGCTCTGTCCAGCCCGGCCTTGAACACCACCGGCTATGGAGTATTTACCTCTTCTGGTAAATGAAAACCTATTCCAGTGCTTCACCACCCTCACAGTAAAGAATTACTTCCTTATATCCAATCTAAACTTCCCCTGTTTAAGTTTGAACCCATTACCCCTTGTCCTGTCACTACAGTCCCTAA
>JANRGW010038204.1:0-16076 GCA_024733675.1 Psilopsiagon aymara | reverse complement strand
GGGAATTCTGCGCATACCAGATATTCCATAATCAAAGTCCTTTTTCCTATGGTTGCCTTAAGTGAAGAATGAAAGACATTCTCAGAAAATAGGATTAGGAAGTTAGGGGGAGTTTGGTCAGGCTAAGACTGATTGGCTGAAGATGAGCCTCTAGAGATTAGTTATCATTAGTCAAAAAAGAACATTTAAAATACCTTGAAATAAACAGGGTTACATTTAGTTTTGGGAAAAAATTAGTCTGTAGATTTGGTGACACAGCACAACGTTCCTTCCTGGCATGATGTATATAAGGGGAAATTAGACAATAAATAATATTTGACTTTTATCTGATTTGTACAAAGCATAAAATTGTACTTTATATTCCTTCATTTATCATATCTGATTTCATCCCAAACTTTCCACATTTATTTATTCCCCCTACACACTGTGTAGTAAAGAGCTCAGGGACTAGTTGATGAGTTAAAATAAATTATATATATTCATGTCAGAACAGAAATTAAAAACTTCCAGTTAATGTACAGCTAGAAAAATGTGCATATCATCAAACGATAAGTGTAAGTGGATTGAGTAAATATCAAGATGCGTTTAAAGAAATTGAAAAACTAACTACCATCCGAGGCAGTTGTGTGTAGGAGGGATAGTGTGTCTGATATGGAATGGAAGAATAAATTTAAGAAGCATAAACAGTGTGATGAGATAAATTTATGTAGCAAATATTAGAAAGTACATCACAGCTCAAATAAATATTATCCCTCCCACTTACAAGAGGTTCAAAAGATTGCTAGAAAAGGACCATTGGCTTAAAAATATGAAAAAATAAGTAATTGTTCATATGGATACACTTTCTATTCATTTGAAGTTCTCGAAGGAATATGAAGGAGTAGATCCTGAAAGTGGTGCTAGAAGATGTCTTTGGTGAAGTAGAAAGAATATGAAAGAAAAACTGCATCACAAATTGATTAATAAATTATAACCAATTAGACAAAGCTAGCGTATCTGGTTGAGTTTGTTCACTGCTTGTGGGTATTACACAGTGGTGCAAATATAATCGCATCATTAAAGCCCACAGCTCATACCTGCAGCCCATCCTGATAAAGGCAAAATTGCAATGAGAGATTTTTGTATCCTGTAGAAAACTCCTGATCAGGGAAGCATGGCAACTACCTTATTTTTTTAGGAATAGACTGAGTTATAGATATCATTTTACTTAGGAGCTTACAGTAAAAAAATAAAAAAATACAAAAATTCAGTCTAGTCCAACACCTATAGGACTCCTTAGTTTGAGCAGAATTCGTACTCCACCCTTACTCCCCTTCTCATTTTACCAAAACCCCTGATTTTATAACAAAACCATTCTGCCTTAAGGGAGAAGATGGGCAAAATAGTATATTTAATCCTTTATATTAATTGTAGTCCTAGTTTTAGTCTGGGTTACTCTGAATTCTTCATTTTCAGTTGTCTCAACACCTAGAAATTCAGAGGTTCAGAATTGTTGTTGCTGGATAAGTTTCATCTCATGGCATTAACTGCAGGCACACTATTTGTATCAGCATGGCCTGGATAAATATTCTGAAAAATGATAAAATGAATTGAAGTATTTTGTGAGAACTGTGATTTTGTTGTGAGGTGACCTGAGCAAAACCAAGAAATGATGGAAAAGATAGCTTCCACCTGAAATTCATACTTAAAGTGAAAATAAGAATGTGTACTTGAAAAAAATCCAAGGGGTCTCACGTAAGCTGCATAGGATAGCTTGGATCAACAGTATTATGCAGGTGGCTACTTGCCATAGGAATGATCAGCAGTTAGAAGACATAAAAAATGGATCTGTGAGGTTAAACGACAGATATGTTTCTAGTACAGTGAAAAAAGTGGTGGGTTGTAAAATTTTGGTTTGTGAACTTTTGTATGACATAGGCCAAGCATTATGTCTGCATAGGCTGCTCTGTTCCATATGCTCAGTTTATAGACGTAGTAAATGAATGTGATGGGTAGACTGTATGACTGCCATACTAGAAAAGAAAATAAAATATTTTGTTCTGAACCTTAATAATATACTCCTGAGTCATCAGAAATTGTTTTTATGACTATTGTAGTGGCAGAGGACAGAAAAGATAATCATCAACCTTTCACTGAAAAAAATTTGCTAATTTCTTGGGGACATTTAATTGCTACGGTATTTTTTTTTTTTCCATTTTATTTTTAATAGAATAATTTCTAAGATTCAATGTTAATTTCATCAGATCTTTGTTGGCAGTTGCAAGGGGGATGATGTATATATGTGATGTGTTGGATTCCTGCTCATTTTTATTCACATTCTTTCCAAAAGACTTTGAACAACGAATGTTACAACTGCTACTGTTTCAAATGCCTGGAATTTATAGTAACTTGACTAATGAGAGAACTCTTGAACATTGGCTGTGTCCTAGTCTTGAGTGACTTGTAATAATGAAGTCTCTGTAAATAAAAATAAGTGAAGTAGGACAAATTTAATTTCCTTCACCCTCCATACATGTTTCAAACATTTCTGACTCAGCAATTGGGATATTGGAGCTTTTGACACAAAGCTGCAGACGACTTTTTCTTTGCTGTGTGTCATTTGCTGCCCTCTATGGAAAATACAGGCGCCATGTTCAGGAATGACCATACTTTTTCCATTGTGTTTCCCCAGCACATAAAGTAGTAGCACATTGACATACGTTAAAGACAACTACCAGTTATACCTGTTGTCTCCCACCAATCTTAAGTATATTAATTAACTATTCTCTCTTCTAATGCATGGAATCTTACTTAATGAAACACAGGGAAGCTGTAGAAGGATGCAGGATATGAGAGTGTCAAGATTTTGGATTATGTGATAAGGAAGTGCAAAAGCTCAAAAAGTACAAGGCAAGTCAGTGCACCTGTGTATAGGTATTGTGAGAAAGGGACACTGGTGTGAAAAGAGAAAGAGAATGGTTTCTGTTGAGTCTTTTTTTTGATAGAAGATACCATGAAAGGCATAGCTCTGAGAACACTGCATTAGCCTTTGAAGAGACTGTTAAGTTCAAAGAAAGTTATTTTGCATGGACAGGTGTATCACATCATTGCTTGAACTTCCTTAGAGCTTGGACATCAGATTCACACACAAGGCACACCAAATGAAAAAGAATTCTTAGCAAGTATGAGCAAAGTCAGCCTTTTGAGAGAAATGGCCTCAGAGAAATTCTGTAAAGCTTTTGCTTTATTGTAATAAGGTATCAGCAAAGACTGGAAGAAATTAAAGATGAGCAAGAAAATAATGGACATTTATCATGCTGTGGATCATTGTCCCAAAGGAATTACAGACACTCAGCCACATGGGAAACTGTGAGTCAGAGTGAACAAATACTTGAAAAGCTATTAGTTGAAGCTTAGTTGAAACAACTGCCCGATAAATGAATTAAAAAAGTACACAATAATGAGTTTCTTAACCAATTTACGTAAAATAATTTTGATAAAGGAAGAAGACAAGAGGTGTGATGGAATGGGGATGTAGGAGGAAATGATGAGAGAAAAGAAAAGTTTGACTTAAAAATTTAAAACCATATATACAAGAGAAATGTACATAAATAGGAAGCAGAAAATTTTCTATAATCTATAAAATGAGACTGAAAGGTACCATAAGAAAAAGAGATGGAAGAAATAGGAGTAGGAAATGAAACTATGCATAAGAGGATTTTAGATAAACTGTTAAATTATGGCAGAACAGAAGAAAGAAATGACTTGCATGTGTATAACACTAAGAAAACAGTAATTAAAAAAGCATGAAAGTTAGCAAAAAAAAAATCAGCTGTTGAAAACAAGCCACTTGCACAAATACAGAGAGAAATTTGAAGTTTTATATTTCATTGTCACTGAATACAGAAAAGAAATTACTTCACTCAAATAAGACACAGCAACATAAATTGAGAATTGATGTGTAATGCTCCATGATCTTTGCATGTTGAGATGGTATCAGAAGGCAGCTTATTACAGCTTCACAATAACTAGTAAACTAAATTGGGTTTTCACTGCCACCAAATTAAAAGCTTATTTTCAATGTTTACACTTAGTATTATATTGCCTAATGGGTAGGAGACTGTAATTAAATTCTTTTGCTAATAAATGGGACTCTGATAATTAGCCCCTATTTGAGCCTATTCTACTTTCCATAGAGTTTATTACCACAACTATTTTTCAGTCAATCAATCATTGTATTTGATCTTTATATAATCACATTGTGGTTTTAGCCCATCCGATAACTCAGAACCACTCAGATGCTTGCTCAACCCCCACCCCATCCATTCCTCCTCCCACTCCTGGAGGGACGGGGAGGAGAATAGGAAGAATATAACTCCCATGGGCTGAGATAAGAATAGTCCAGTAACCAAGGTACAACACAAACCCACTACTGCTACCACCGATATTAATAATAATGATAAGGGAAATAATAAAGGAAGAGAATACAATCACTTACCACCCCCTGACCTAGCCCAGCCGAAGCAGTAATCTAGCCCTTCCAGATAACTGGCCCAAGTTTATACACTGGGCATGTTGTGCTGCGGTATGGAATACCTCTTTGGTTAGTTCAGGTCAGGTGTCCTGTCTCTACTTCCCTCTGGCTTCCCCTCCTCCCTGGCAGACCATGAGACTCAGAAAGTCCTTGGTCAGAGTAAACGTTACTTAGCAACAACTAAAAACATCCATATTATCAGCATTGTTCCCAGGCCAAAAGTCAAAAACATAGCACTGCACCAGCTACCAAGAAGGAGAAAAATGACTGCTACTGCACTGCTGAACCCAGAACATCGCATCTTTATTTCTAACACTTCTAAATTTACAGGTCTGAGAGTTACCCTTAGCAATTCAGGTTTTTATCATGTTCTCCCATCCCTAGTTAAGGGAAATAATAGATGCATGCATTTTCCAACACCTGTAAGGTAGGATTGTTCTCTAAATCTGTAGCTCATTAGCTTATGATCTATATTCAGGAAAAAAACAGCAAATATGTATTGTCATTTCTGGATATATCAATGCTTAAGCAGACCTTGGAATAGCAAAGTAAGCAAACAGGAATGCCTCACAGACTTAAATTTAAAATAAAACACATTATCAGGTTATCACAAATGTGAAATGATAGAAAGTTACAGAAGTCTATCCTCTACTGGCCTTATGAATTTTCCCTTGTGAAGAGTTTAAAGAAGCTGTGTAATGATTAGCTAGGGGTTGTTAAATGTTGGATTTCTCAATGTCTGTTGGATTCACAAGCATGCTTCTTTGTCATGCTTTTTTGTAGGTTGGTGCTGCATCATCCTTAGGAAATGAAATAGCTGAATAAATGGAGCTTGTCTATAGCAGTGTAAGATTCAAGGAGTTTAGTCTAATCATCCTTGGACTATAGTTTTGACTGGACTTCTGCAAAAGAGAGATTTCATAGAAATGTATGGATTTCAGGACATATACTTTGAGCTAGTGTATCCATGCCATGTCTGACAGATGTTTATTAAATACATTCCTTGACTCTAAAGGCAGATGTACCAGAGCACATCTAAGCAGTACCTCTTCCTCATACATAACTGAAAGCTGAAAATGGCAAGGCAACCTATCTAGTGTTTCTGTGTGCAGTGGAGGATATCTGGTTTTCAGCCCCCTTAACTTTTTTGTCTACTCCTTTCTCTTAAGAGGCTTGAAAAAGAAAACAAAAAATAAAGATGGAAAAAAAAAAAGTCAAAACAAACAAAAAAAAGTCATAGTATTATATGAATGTGATGGAAGTAGAATCGTCCCAGGGAACAATCAACAGCAATTTATACTTGGCATATTAAGTAAACAGACAACTCTTCCAAGTTGCAGTACTTGTGAATGTCAGAAAAAGCTATGGAGAGTACTAGAAAACATTTCAGATTTACTAAGTAGTGACTTGAGGTTTATTATGCGCCAGATAGAAAGAATATAAATTAGCTTATCTCAATACCCTAAATTTTTTGAATACTTAAATTTTGTCATCTTGAAACTGCTGCAGTAATTGTATAGCACTGAGTATGTTGTTTTGTTAAAAATAGAGTATCATATGAACAGAATAAGAAATGTTTGACATTGGAATAGTCCATGAAATTCTGTCCAACTTTCTTTTGTGGCATTTTAAATACTTAAAACTAAGCAGGCATGACTTTATGCATACCTACACAAATGCAGATTTAAGTTTTTGCCAAGTCCAAGCTGTTTTCAAATTATTTTCAGCCTTTTTGTTTGACCCACACTTTCAAAGCAATAAGAGATAGATAAAAATATTAAGGCACATCTCTTTTCTTACGGGCTAAATGAATTCCACTAATCTGATTCTAAGAAAGGCAGTATATTGCTCTTTTGGTCTAAGACTTCACCTTCATTGTTTAATTTCACTGCAGGAATTGAGAAAAGATGTAGCTTTTCTGTGACTAGGACCGAGGCTCTTGAAAAGTTCAATTATAAACGAATTCTTGAGTTGTACTTACTTCAGAATTTTGAGTCAGAATCAAAGTTCATTGAGGCATCTTGGTCATTTATTTATGGAACTCTGTTTTTTTTCAGGAAAAATATAAAATATTGAATTGCATATCAAGCACGTCAGGTTTACTTACATACTTTGTACATAGGCATATTCCTGATTTGTAATGGTGATAATGCAGTTGACAGAATAGCAAATATGTTACAATTTGGTCAGTTTCTCCATTTTCAACTCAGTACTACATGTCCTGAGCTACATCTTCACAGGACAGCCTTAGAAGGGAGAACCTCCTGGTTGGCTATGTCTGGCAACAATTCAGAAAAGCACCCTCACACTTCAGCCTTCTGGTTTAAATCAACCACATCTGACTGTAGTATTTTCTCTGTGGAATGGCTCAGTGATCTGGGTTCTATTGGTTATAGTCAGGAGCAGGCTGTCACTTCCACAGTGTACAGCTAGGGTGTTGTGGCTGTGTGGAGGGAGGCCTTTGGAAGGTCATATTCAACTGTGCCTTCTGCATGGAAAGAAATGACTGGTCTGGAGCAATTCTCCACATTCTTATAGTCCAGTTTGGCCTGCTTTGTTTGGGTTTTCTCATTGAAGTAGTGTTTTCTCTCAAAGAACATTCAATATTTTTTTTTGTTTGGGGTAATGTGGCTGTGGTAGGTCTGTAGGGCGTGTGAGAACAGGGATGGGCTTTGATATTTTGGTGCCAAAGAGGACAGCTTTACAGTAAAGGATTTTCAATAGTGAATTCTCTCTCTCTCATTTCTAAGGTGTCCTCTTCCTTGCTCTCCTTCTGAATAGCTAGCTAGCTTGGTGATGTCCCCAGGCCAGCAGTGGGAGCAGCACTGGAGTAGTGTAGGCCTGCAGCTCAGATGAGACCTTGGGTGGGTGCATGCTGTGATCCACAGTGTGTTTTGCCTCCTCAGTGAGCAGGTTGTCAGTGGTTGATCTGGCAACCAGGCAGGCAAGCAGGTGGCACAAGGAAAATAAGTTCATTCTAACTATCAACTTTTTGTTCTTGAACTTCAGTTAATAAACCAAAATGAAGTTGACAAAATCCTCAGCTCTGTCATCACGGCAATGGTCCTAAGAGCATCCAGCAGCAGAGCGCAGAGACCCTAGGTAAATTTGCTGGCTAACATAGATCTTGACAGCTTCATGAAGAGAAGATTTTGTAAAGATGTGATTCTATAATTGCTTATGGTCTCATTTAGGTGTGTATGTACATTGATAATCTACTGCCTACAGCCCCCAAATATGGCGAAAAAGGCTTTGAAAACACATCTGCAGTTTGGACAGAAGAAATTTGAAGTCACGTTAATAGGATATAAATGCCTGAGCCCTAGGTATGTTGGTTATGCAAAGTGAATGTGAACTCATTTCCTTATCCATACATGTGCTCCCCCATACACAAATTTTTCATAGGAAATAGTGCTTTACAGTACTTTAATCAGCATTTGATGGATTTTAATTGTTATTTTGGACATCTTACAGTCTTAAAACATCATGTAAATGAAAAAAGCTAGATGGTTGCAGATTATTTATTCAGTTTACCTCCTTTAGAAACAACAATTCAAGTCTTAAGGGAAAATATAAAACATGATAGGCAGTCTTTAAGCAGAAAGATAAAATGGTTGATAAAACCCCAGCAAATGTCATTAGCTAAATCCAGATTCTAATTTCAAAATCAATACTCACTCAAGTGTTAGATGGAATTAAACTAATTATGGTACTGCTATTTTTAGAAGCTTATTTTATTCAACTGAGAAATCAACCTTAAATTTCATCCTTTCCCTATTTTCTACTTTTTTAATTCCTCCAGACTAATTCACTAGATTAATTTCAGGGCTGCTAACCTCTTATGTGGAATTCACAAAATTGCACCCATCCCATGTGGCAGACCACTTCATACTGAAGCTTTTGGGAAAGGCAATGCACATGCCACACCTGTTGCAGGGGGCACATGATGCTGACAGCTTTCCTGCCGATCCCTAACACTGGCATTGCTACACATTGATGCATGCAAAAGCTTTGGTGCCAAAGTGCCAGAAGGCATCTACACTGGAAGTTATGATGCAGCAAATAGCCACCAGCACAGACCCATTAATACCAGGTTGCTTGATTCATCTCTCTGACTGTCTGGATGTTTCTTTGCCTGGCCTGCCTGCCCTGTCTGCCCTCTTCTCGTCATCCTCCTGATCACAAAAGCAGGGCGACACTAATGGTGGGATCAGAATGACAGATTTGCTTTACCATCCTCTTCTAGATGTGATCAAGCATAGGGCTGCCTGTTCAACCAGATGTAATTCAAGATGTCCCTGCTCATTGCAGGGATGCTGGTCTTGATAGCCTTTAAAGGTTCCTTCCAAAACAAACTGCTATGATTCTATAACCTGACAAGTATTTCATACCTTATTATCTGTTTTTCCATTTTTCAACTCTCTTCTGTCACTTCCCCATCTAATTCCAAATAAAGGACCCAACACAGTTGCTTTTTCACTATTGTTCACACTTTTTCAACATCCATACCCAAATTTAGAACTTCAATTATCTATATCTAGGTAATTTCACCCTCATACGGTAATCTCTCAACCAAGTACCTGTGGATTTCTTACATACTTCCCTGTTAATGATGTGTAAATTCCAGCCTTCCATCATGGTGTTATCTACAGCTTTTGCCTGCTTCTCACACTGTTATCCGTCATGTTCAGCAGCTTCTTGGATGACATTCAATACAATTTAGTAGTCTGTACTCATAGGTAAACCTCAGGCCAGGACCTAGTCAATGGTGCAGTTATTTACCTCCAACCCTAACCTGGTGCTTAACCACTTTTAGAGTACCTTGAAGTCTCAGATAAATTATATTTCACAGTAGAATACACCTTTCCTTAGGAAATCATGAAGACTGTCATCTGAGTAAATGGGAATTAATTGCATAAATCCATAAATATTTTTAAGAGAATAAACTACTCTGTTAACAACACCCTGGTATTCAATTTTCACTGACAAAAGGACAGAAAGGAGCATTGAACCCATGTTTTATGTGACATAGCTTGTTCACAAACTAGACTTGTGCAAAGTGTTTGACACTGTCCCAAAAGACATCCTTGTATCTAAGTTGGAGAGACATCAATTTGATGGGTGGACCACTTGGTGGATAAAGAACTGGCTGGATGGCCGCACACAAAGAGTTGTGCTCAATGGCTCAATGTGCAGCTGAAGACCAGTAACGAGTGCTGCCCCTCAGAGGGGACCGGTTGGGACTGGTTTTGATCAACATCTTTGTTGGTGACTTGGATATTGTGATTGAGTGTGCCCGCAGCAAGTTCGCTGATGTGTCGTGGTTTAGGCAAGCTGGGTGGTTCGGTTGATACGCTGCAGGGAAAGAATGCCATCGAGAGGGACCTTGACATGCTTGTGAGGTGGGCTGATGCCAACATTATGAAGTTTAACCATGCCAAGTGCAACGTCCTACACCTGGGTCGGAGCAATGCCAGGCACACATGCAGGTTGGGCAGAGAAGAGATTGAGAGCAGCCCTGTGGAGAAGGACTTCGGGGTGTTGGCCAATGAGAAAATGAACATGAGCTGGCAGTGTGCACTCACAGCCCAGAAAGCCAACTGCATCCTTGGCTGCATCAAAAGGAGTATGACCAGCAAGTCAAGGGAGGTGATCCTGCCCCTCTACTCTGCTCTCCTGAGATCTCACTTGGAGTATTGTGTGCAGTTCTGGTGTCCTCAACAGAAAAAGGGACATGGAAGTGTTGTAACAAGTCCAGAGGAGGGCCATGAGGATGATCAGGGAACTGGGGCACCTGCTGTATGAAGGTAGGCTGTGAAAGTTGGGGCTGTTCAGCCTGGAGAAGAGAAGGCTGTGTGGAGACCATATAGCAGCCTTCCAATATCTGAAAGGGGCCTATAGGGATGCTGGGGAGGGACTCTTCATCTCTTCCTTAGGGACTTTAGTGAGAGGACAAGGGGTAACAGGTTCAAATTTAAATAGGGGAAGTTTAGATTGGATATGAGAAAGGAATTCTTTACTGTAAGGGTGGTGAGGCCCTGGAATGGGTTGCTCAGGGAAGTTGTGAATGCTCCATCGCTGGCGGTGTTCAAGGCAGGGTTGGACGTAGCCTTGGGTGGTATGATTTAGTGTGAGGTGTCCCTGCCCTTACCTGCATTCTTACCTGAATTTCGCATCACTTTGTTGGAAGTTCACTTATGACATTTGCTAAAGTATTCTGTGTGCTTAACCAAGTGTGGCTTCAACAAAAAAGTAATCAAATCAAAATGGGCATTTCGTCTACAGAATCAGTTCATATGTTGCATCATTTGGTTGCTATATTTATCACAAAAAAACCCTGTGATTATGTAAGATGAATTTTGACTTAAGTCTGTAAATCTAAAGTTTGCCTGCAATATGGAATTTTAAAAGTTAGGAGTAACACACATGATACACTGAAGGTTAATCAATATTCCAGGTAGTATGGGATGGCAAAACTGGGCATGTGTTCAGCATGCTTGTTGTTCACAGAATCAGTCTGTTAAACAGTCCTCTCACAGAATCAGTCTTTTGTCAGTTATGCATCTATAACCTCAAAGGGAAGATTCTGACAACGTTGGATGAGGCATATGAAGTGAATTGTTTCCTTCTTGAAGATGAATAGCTTGTTCTTTGCTTCTGTGTGCCAGACAAGTTTAGCTTTATGTCCTCTCTTGGACTTGGGGAGAAGGGGTGTTAGAATGATTCACATCAACTGCTAAATCTCTCTAATGTTAGAATGATTCACATTAACTGCTAACTCTGGTACTGGTATATAAAGTATCCAGACACATTGCTTCGAAATATTCCCCTGAAGATGTAAATTAATGCATGAACACAATGAATTAGCTCCTCATAGAATAATAGAATAGTTAGGGTTGGAAGCGGCCATCTAGTTCCAAGACCCCTGCCATGGGCGCATTAAATCATGTCACCCACAGCTCTGTCCAACCTGGCCTTGAACACCACCAGCGATGGAGCATTCACAGCTTTCTTGCACAACCCATTTCAGAGCCTCACTCCCCTTACAGTAAAGAATTTACTCCCTATATCCAATCTAATCTTCCCCTGTTTAAGTCTGAACCCATTGCCTCCTGTGCTATCACTACAGTCTTTCATGAAGAGTCCCTCCCCAGCATCCTATAAGGCCTCCTTCTATAGTGGTAGGCTGCTATGAGGTCTCCATGCAGCCTTCTCTTCTCCAGGATGAACAAACCCAACTTTCTCAGCCTATCTTCATAAGGGAGGTGCTCCAGTCCCCTAATCATCCTCTTGGCCCTCCTTTGATAAGTTTACAGCTATTGTATGCTGAAGCTTATTTCAGCAATAACTTCTTGCTAGGTTGGAGAAAAATTTTAAGATTTCCCCTGGTATTACTTTGATACGGCTTTGATTTGGAAAGCTCATCATACCACATAATGAAGGTGATGTCTGTAAACCTTCAGCACTTAGTAACCGTAAATTTCATCAGTTTTGAAGCTGGTCTTTGCATGAGTGCATATTAGACTTTTGCTTTAGAGTTATATATGATTCCAGATACTACTTTCTTCAACACAGTCAACAGAAAAAAATCTTGAATCAAGCTGTGGGCACAGAGTCAGCAAAACAAAACTTATTATGTATTTCAAAACATCCAGCAGTGAGCAGCTGACACAAATTCTTCATGGAGTTACAGAAAATAGGTCCTCTTTTAGGATCTATTTCTTCTATTTTCTTTCTTTTAGCAGAAATAAAGTTCTGAGATGCTGTCACCTTGATAAGTTCTTGAACTATTTTTATTTTCTTTCTTTATCACATTGACATTGCAATTTCATACATTCTCATTTATATTATTTCTTCACTATATTTATATATAGCAAAATTTCTTGCTATAGACATTGAACAGAAATGCTGCTAACCTCTGAAAATTCCTTAGCTCACACTCTATAAAGATGTTAGCTTTAGAAATACATGTTGGATATGATTGGTTTGTACTGTGGAAAAATGTAGTTCACATTTTCCCAGTCTTTTTCTTCTTTTTCTTCCTGTTCCACAGAGAGAAAAAGACAAAGGCATGGGAGAACAACATCCTGATTTAGCATAATCTGCTGTCCTCTACTCTTGCCTCTTTCAGTAGTGTCTGTAAACTTTGTGCATGCAATTTGAGAAACCTCATAATAGCAAGACAAGCTTTGAACTATAAATCTTCACCATTTTCATGGGCTTTTGAGCAATTTATGGGTTTGGGATATTTTTCTGGTTTTAATTGCTTTCCTTCTGTTTCAATGAACTGCCATTTATAGTTAATGTCTATTTTTCTTCTGCCTATATTTCCGGTTTATTTATTTCTCAATTCTCTGTACTCAGGCTTAAAAGAAAGATGACATAATAATCCTTCTCCAGTCTCCTCTGCCACACAAATTTATTTAAAAAAAAACAGCAACCCTTTTATTTAAGGGGAGTTTACTTTACAGTATGCAAAGTCAGAGAGCTTCCTGATTGCTCTGCACTTGCTTTCATCATATGTGCTGCCCTATTTTGCAGTCTTGGATTCCAGAAATGGTGACAGTAGTGAGAGAATAGGAAAGAAAGACTAACAAAAATATAGTTAGATAGATTTCATTTATGTCAAAAGTTAGCATTAAACTGGATATTTATTGATTGCATACTGTACATGCAAAAAGAAACCCCTAGTATCAACACTGCTCAGAATGATATTAGATCTAAAAAGTCTTTTGAAAATTAATACTGCCAGCACGACCCCCAAAGAGAATTAATGCCAATGTGTGTTTCCCAAAAAAAAAAAAAAAAAAAAAAAAGGGGGGGACCTTAAATATTAGTCTAACTTTCAATGTTAAAGTGTTTCGATTTAGTTTGGAGTTGGTTTTGGGTTTAGTTTGTCTTTGGCTGTTTTGTGGGGCTTTTTAGTTTGGTTGGTTTTTTTGGTCTTTTTTTTCGTTTGGTTTGGTTTGTTTTTTTGTTGGTCTCTGTAGCAATTGATATCCTATTTATTGTCCTGAACCTGACTAGGTTCCAGGCTCAGCTATAACTGTGCTATTTCTCTTTTCTGAGCATAAATTGCAACATACTGTTTTTTTCATGGAAGTTTATACATTTCTTTTTGCAAATTCTTATGATGCTTTAAACTCCAGATTAGGATTTTTTTTTGCTCCTTAATCTCTAAATTTTTTTCAGAAACCATGCCTATAATTTGTTTGAACTTTATAACCAATTTTTATTCACTCAGTCCTTCAGTATTAATGAAGAACATTAATACTATATGAAACTCTGAGTATTTCATAGAGATGTACTTGACCACATATGTCTCGCAAAAACCTTTGAGTTCCCTACTGACACAGAATCAAGCTAAAATATGTGTTATCTGAAGACAAGAAAGTCTGATAGAGTTCAACAGATTTCAGCTATGTTGCTACTGATCCACATAGATAATGAAAGTAAGAGGAAGTTCTATCTGCATCCCATTTCATAATTTTTCAAATATCCTCACTTTCGTTTCTCACTTTTCATTTTCAAAAGGTGACATGCCTTTGTTATATTCAAAACTACTTTTCTGTAGTTTTCTACCATTAAAATTTACCTTAAATTTGTAATATATGATTGAGCTCAAGTGAGCACTATCGCTCTAGACAATCGGAAGCCAGTGTTATGACACTACAATTGGTAGAGGCTTCTGAAAACTGTAAATGTCAAACTTGCAAAGAAATCCACTTTAACTATGAATGAAAGGCTTTGCCAAAAATGTGAGTAAGTTTGTTAGTCTGTAATTTTGTTAACCCTGAAACAGATAACTTTTACTAAGAACAACTTGCTTATGCATCTATTAAAGGCCATTAAGCTTGCACTGAAATAGAACATTAACATTCTGCCAGAGAACATGTACCAAGAACTGTTTGGTTGGAATAGTAGATTATCACTTTACCTTGCTTTTCAATCACATAAAGTCTTTTGCCTTCAGAAATAATATTCCTTTAATTAAAAAAATATATAGTCGTATTTCAATGAAAATGTTTTCAAGTAAAGCTGCTTTTCATTGTAAGCTCAGAAATGCAGAAACACCTGTTCTCAGGGACCACAGGTTTTATCCTTTCACAGAAGAGTGCATTGTTTGTAAACTGGAGAAATTAATTAATTCAGTTTACCTTAGAGTTCATGTCCTCTATTCCTTACTTCCCACCAAATTAACTCTAGCTGATCTTGTGTATTCTTTGATGGTCCCATGAAGTAGGGCAGAGCACTTACTGGGGCTGCCCTCACTTGCTGGTCATCCATTTCAGACTCTATTATTAATGAATTATACTTTGTTTTCCTCAGTCCACTGACTTGAGTCCTGTCACTATCTGCTAGCCTTCACATAACTTGGAGGAACTTAATTATTTTATTAACTTTTTTCCATTATTTACATTTGTTAAATGTGTCTCAAGGACTGAGAAGTTGCCAGTGGGGTCTGAAAGCCAAAATTGTCTCTGTATACCCCTTAAATTGTTAGTGTGCTTAGAATAGTGCAGCTCATGAAAATGTGACAAATTGTCCCATTACATGTATATTAAAATTCTATTGATTTGATTTTCTTGGTTTATATTAACATTACTGCATTGTCTATTCATTTTACTTAACTGAGAAAAAAATTGCTGTTTGGTACCTGTTTGAACACTGCTGTTTGGTGCCTGTTTAAATTTCTTTGCTCAGACATGCATTACTTTTTAATGTACAAGCCGACTCCAGCAGGAGAGGGTAAAAAATTAAGATCCCTAAGTCTTTTCCACCTAGCATTAAGCCTCGTTTCCCAGCAGAGACACTTTTTGTTGAATGAAAAGATGGATAATTCTGAACTACTTTTTTATCATGGCTTATAATCTCTTCTGACCTATTTTGTGACATAATGACATTAGGAATTATAATTCTCCTATTACTATAACACATTTGCCTGTCAGTGAGGATTTGTTTCTAATTGAGCTCCATGGACTAGATAGAATATGAGTTTTGGATTTCACACTCTTTGTTCCATGATAGGGCTCCCAGTAATACAGCTATTAGGTTTGAACAGTAATAGTAGAACAAGTGCAGTTATCTTTCTGCCACAAAATATGCCTCTCGTCTATTTTTTTTTAATTGATTGTGTAGGGACTGTACATGAAGAAATCCTACTCCATTTAGTGCCATATTGTAAGTTTTCTTTTTCTTATGTTCAGTAGTCTTTACTCATGCCAGTTACTGTGCTGTGACTTTTTCTTTTTCTGTTTTTCATTCTGCCACTCTCAAGCCTCATTTCTCAAAGATTTTGTTCATTTTCTTTTTTCTAATTTATCTGCTAAAATAATCAGCAACTGAATACTTTATAGTTACATAGATGTGACTTCTGTGGCCTGTAAACTTGACCCTTAATGAGATTATGGATGTCATGGTTTAAGCTGTAAATCAGCCACGCAGTTTGTTAACCCACCTCCCCCTCCTAAAAGAGCTGCCGTGGTTTTAAGCTGTAAAACAAGCAGTTTTGTTCACTCATTTCCCCCTCCTTCTTCCCCCCCCACTCCAAAAAGGGGGGGAG
>JANRGW010038202.1:0-46908 GCA_024733675.1 Psilopsiagon aymara | reverse complement strand
CTTCAGATACTGGAAGGCTGCTCTGAGGTCTCCACGCAGCCTTCTCTTCTCCAGGCTGAGCAGCCCCAACTTTCTCAGCTTATCTTCATACAGGAGGTGCTCCAGTCCCTCCTTCAGCCATTTCCACTGACCAATTTAGAAAGCCTTTGAGGAAAACCACCATCCATTCTTAGGCAGATGATCTGACTCTCTAGCAAGATTTCAAGGAATTAGCTCTATTTCTTTGCCCTGTTAGAATCTGACTTGCAGCTCCTTTGTGGCCTAAGCTCTTCCAAATAAAATTAACCATGTTATAATTTAATTTATTTAGTTTTCAGTGTTGCATGTTTGCTGTGTGATTTCTGTCACCTGTCAGGAATACAGTGCTTTTTGAAATGTCATATTGCTTCTTGTCTTTACAGATGGATAATGATCAGAATTCCAATACCTCAAAGCAGAGATATTCTGGGAAAGTCCATCTTTGCATTGCCCGATATAGGTAACACCCTGCCCCCCCAGCTCATTACTTCTATAATACATGTTTGTAATATTCAGTGTTTGGTTTTGCTTCACTTTTATTCATGCACTTAATCGTTACCTGCAACCAGTGTTATAGATGGCAAACCCCTTTCCTGTTTGCACTGGCTGCACAATAGTGCCATTTCCGTGTGCTTTTATTGTCAGAAAAAGTTTAACATGGCATGCCTCTTTTACCCACTCCTGTATTTCTACCATACAAGGTCTAAATGAGATGAGGTGTACCTCCTGCTTCATGGAGGATGTCTCAATGTGTTCTTATAATGATTTTTCATCAGTGCAGGAACTGAACTTAAAAGTTCCAGAACTTAAAAGTTCCTCTTATCTTTGTTTTGCCTATTAAAATTTCAGATATGAAGTACTGTGACAATAAAATTTTCTATAACTTAACAATTTCTTTCAGGATGGTTATGGATTTAAATACTTTATAAGAAGTTTTTGTCTACAAGTGCCTTGTTTTAGGTGTAAACTCACTGGTTTTGTCTCTATGAAACTTGTTTCTGTTGAAGTTAAACTTGTGTAAAAGACTGTCCGGTAAATGGAATATGGGGACAGGGAAAGACCCCCACAGCTGAGTTTGCTTTATTTCACCTTAAGGAAATACTATGGCCAGTGTATTCTGGGAATCCCAACTGAGAAATGTGTGAGTAAATCCTATAGAAAGGGATGTGGTTTTAAGTGTGGAGCTCTTCAGCAAGTAGGTCATGTTTCATGGCAGCCTGTTGGTGGTACAGTTGCAGTCCACAACAAACTGACCTAGACTGAGCTCAGAATGTATGTTTCAGAAGGGAAGCAAAAAGTTTGAACTGAGGGATTACCATCCTGTGCAGGCTTAGGCTGTGCACCTTTTTCTGATAAATATGCAGTTGTTTGAGGGTTGTAAGTGAGCACGTATTCCATCTGTATTCCATTGCAGTTATAACCCTTTTGATGGACCAAATGAAAATCCAGAAGCAGAGCTCCCCCTTACTGCAGGAAAGTACCTTTATGTGTATGGAGATATGGATGAAGATGGCTTTTATGAAGGTATTTTTTTTTTCTTAATCTGTGAATTCATGCTAATTCATGCATATTGAAAACAGTTCATCTGTCAAACACACTCCTGATTCCTGCCTTCATCTGTAACTAAATAAATTGCTAAAATTATTCCATCATCATTGTATTAATTAACAGTTTCTGCACCAGCAAAGCCACTCCTTGCAGGGAAAGCTAATCATAAGATATTTTACATTGTCAGCTTTTCCTACTGGCAAGCTTTAAGTTGACAGGAAAGCTTGCTGGCATTTCTGGGTTTTGCCTCACTGAGCCTTTATATTCTGAAACTGTGAATGTTGTTTATGTGCAGTTTTCACTTACATCTTCTTCCTTATCTCGTCTCTTGCAAGGCATTGACATGCAAAAGGTATGCTCCTTTTTAATGGCATTGTTCTTTCTTACCAGGGGAACTTCTAGATGGACAAAGAGGACTAGTCCCTTCAAACTTTGTGGATTTTGTTCAAGACAACGAGACCCGATTATCAAGCACGCTAAGCAGTGAACAAGATCAGAATTTCATCAACCATTCGGGTGCTGTTTTGGAAGGAGATCTCTTGGAGCTAAGTCCACCAAGTCACGTAGACTCTAGTGTAATCAGCAATGGCGCAGGGACTCTGGATGTGAACATTGATGAAATTGGAGAAGACATTGTGCCTTATCCTAGAAAAATCACCCTTATTAAACAACTAGCCAAAAGTGTCATTGTGGGCTGGGAGCCACCGGTAGTGCCACCCGGATGGGGAACCGTTAGCAGCTACAATGTTCTGGTTGACAAAGAAGTCCGGATGAACATTGCCTTGGGAAGCAGAACGAAAGCTCTTATAGAAAAGCTTAATATTTCTACTTGTACATACAGAATATCAATTCAGAGCATCACAAACAAGGGTAACTCAGATGAACTGCAGTGCACTTTGTTAGTTGGGAAGGATGTCATAGTGGCCCCCTCTAATCTTAAAGTGGACAACATAACCCAGATTTCTGCTGAGCTGTCCTGGCTCCCTACAAATAGTAATTACAGTCATGTGATCTTTCTTAATGAAGAAGAATTTGACATTGTCAAGGCTGCTAGCTACAAGTATCACTTTTTTAATTTGAAGCCCAATATGGCCTACAAGGTGAAGGTCATGGCAAAGCCCCATCAGATGCCCTGGCAGCTTCCGCTGGAACAGCGAGAAAAAAAGGAGGCCTTTGTGGAATTCTCTACATTGCCGGCAGGTTTGATATTTTCCTCCCTACCCAAAAACGCTTGTTGTATTTCTTTGAAAATTCTAAATAATTTAACATTTAGCTTAATGTTGGAACCCCTGTCACTTTCACGAGCAGACTGGGGATTAATAGTTTGCTTTATGGTATCTAAACCTAATTCTGTCCTGCCTTACTCTCTCCTTTGTTCTGACTGGAACATTTTGGGGAGATCAGATAGGGAAAGCCATGCTTACCACTGTCACAGATCACATGCTAATTGTTTTATCAGGGTAATCTCCATTTGTATTTAATTTGTCCAGTTATAGTATTTCTGGTAGTAATTTATTCTCATTGGTGTGAGCAACACTGGGAAAAATACACTTATTACTTGTAATACATTGTTTGCATGTTATTTGTGTATCTTAAAGCACTTTTTACAGGGATGATACGGCCCTTTTCCATATTGAAAATGAACACAGACATCTTAGAGAAGCATACAGTCATTTAGGGGTGTAAATGCATTTTGATTGTGAGGTTGCAATCACATTGTAAAATTTGAATTTGTAAAGATAACAAATTGGCTGTGTATTGGAAAGTGCTTTCACATTAGGAATGTTGGTAGGTGTTGAAAGTCATTTCCCAGTATTTAAGAACAGAGAAGTAATGTTGAAAACTAATTTCCCAGTATTTAAGAACAGTGAAGCAATGTTGAAAACTAGAGCAGAAATAATGTAGTGCATTTAAAGGATAATCTCCCAATTTTGGGGGTGTACCTGAAAAATTTGATCATCTCTCCTTATAGATCCATCTCACTAAGGTCATCTAATCAAGGCCAAGTAGAAGACTGTATGTATTCAAACTTTCAGAGCACTGAATGTCTCTGAAGCAGGGACAGTCAAATACAAGTGACTTCTAGCAAGTGAAATTTCAACAGCATGTACCGTGCTATGGCTTAATTGACTCCCTGCTGGGATTTGATTCTAGCAAAGGGGCAGGAATTAGTTCTGGTCTCTTCCTTGGCTTGTGTGACTTATATGTAAGGAAACATGCAGGACAGTGATGCTGGTTGAGTAGAGAGGGAGTTAAGCTTGTATGTTTACTGCTTTTGATGTTGATTTATAGTTCCAGGAAAAATGTTCTCAACTCAGGCATTCGCTCTTTTGTCTTCAGTCTTTTCAGTGAGATAAGTGTAGTGCTATTACAGAATCTGCTTGGAGGGGAGTGTGTTTTAAACTGAAGATGTGTTGTGTGGCAGTCGGGAGATACTGCCTACATGGTAGCTTGAGCCATTAGCTATTAGCTATGTTGACTGTTGTTTGGGAAAGGAAGGCCTTTCCAGTGATGTTTTTTCAGGCTGAGCACTTCCCATGCTGTATCTCCCTCTAGTTGCTAAAGTATGCTAAAGCAATAAATGAGCAAACTCACAGCAACCAAGGTTTGCATTCTTCTGGCTGTTACACAGAGATGGTTACAGCTGAACCCTGCTTCTGAAGTTTTAGCATGAAACACTTCTCAAGATTTGACTGTTAAACTAATGCAACAGGATGCCTGGAAACTAATGACTTACTGATTTCTATGATATTTTTACTTTGACTTTCTGTCCAAAGTAGAGCTATTTGTAGTAGAGTCATAATGTCTTTTAAGTAAGGATTTGTTTCAACGCTAACATGTTGCAAATGCCTTCAAAGGTTAGTAGGTTTCTTTTTTTTCTTCAGTGCAAAGGCATAGAGTCCAGTCATCCTTTAAACCTGTGTTCTGCTGGTTGGAAAGGTTGAAGTTCTGGCTTGCAGTTCACATGGCACCTTAGTGTCAATGTGCTTCTGGCCCATAGATCATTACTTGGAGTCACACACGGTCCAGGAACATAGAATTTGATTCCTAAGTATGTAGTGTTCATTCAGTGGAGAGATTCATGCCAAAAAGTCATTTGCTGTCAGCTGCAGCAGTTTTCCACCAACAGTGCCACTCTGGGGCCTTTCTCTCCCTCCTTTTTCTGTTAAATTCTGTATTATGGGTAAGTAACAGTTATGCAGCCTGGGGGGATAAAAAATAGGTCCACAGCAAGTTGCATGTACAGACCATCTTGTAAAGATGTTTAGCTTGCTTAATGGCTGTAAGCTGAGGGCCCGTTCCTGGCTTCATAATCTACTAAGCTTGTGCTTCTGTAGGTGCCTTTGAATCTGGACTGTTACCGTTCTTGTCTTTCATAGGTCCTCCAGCTCCACCTCAAGATGTTACTGTACGAGCTGGGTCCACCCCAGCAACCATACTGGTGTCCTGGAAACCACCAACTCTGACAGCAACAGGGACCTCCCATGGGGCCAATGTTACAGGCTATCGTGTCTATGCAAAAGGTCAACTGGTGAGTTCTCTTTTCAGCATTACAGTGACCATCCACATTAGGTGAATTTCGACTGACAGGTAAAGGCAACAATATGCATGTGACAGCACTTGAATGTGTGCAGGATTTTCTCATCTTTCAGTAGAACCTACTCTTTTGTTTAAGCATATCTTGCTCATTAGCTTCCTTTCTATAAGCACTTCAGCTTTTGGACAAACAGATTGAAAGGATTAAAGATAACTGGTGCTAACTGGTGTGGGCTGTTGCAGCCCACTCTGTTGGCAGTAATTCTCTCCATGTTAAGACTTAAAAGGTTGTACTTTAGTGATGTTGGAGCGGAGGGAATTAGATATCTTCATGCTCATATGTTGCTTGTTTACTTCAGGTGGCGGAGGTGATCTTTCCAACAGCAGAGAACACATTGGTGGAGCTAATGAGACTAAGGAGTTTGGAAGCCAAGGAAGTTACTGTTCGAACACTCTCTGCACAAGGGGAGTCAGTGGATTCTTCTGCTGCTGCCGTTCCACCTGATCTACTGGTGCCTCCAACCCCTCACCCCAGAACTGCTCCCAAATCTAAGCCATTAGCAAGTGCCGGAGCCCCAGAAACCAAAGAAGAACATTTAGGTCCACATTTAAAAATGGATGAGTCATGGGAGCAGACTCGTTCGGCATCCCCTGTTCATGGACACATGCTTGAGCCCCCTGCTCCCAACTTCCACAGCCCGCTCCAGGGGAGGAGGTCTCCATCACCTAACCGAATACTCCCTCAACCTCAAGGCACACCTGTCCCAAATACTGTTGCAAAAGCCATGGCAAGAGAAGCTGCACAACGAGTTGCAGAGAGCAGTAGGGTAAAGGCAAACTTTTCTTTCAAAAAGGCTTTTTTTTAGGATGGCTTTGTGCATTGTGCTACTTTCCATCAAAGAATTTTTTCATCATATGCTATAAGGAGCAGCTAATTATTCCTAAACCCTGCAGATCTGTAGTTTGAGAAGAAGCAGTACACTAGAATTCTGTGCCATCTTCCACAAATGTGCTTGTAACCATAAAGGTCAGCTTTTGATTGGCATAGGAAGCCCATAAAACAGCGCTTGAAATGTTGTCTCCAAAAATGCAGAACCTTAGTTCTGGGCAGAGAGTAGTAATCATCAAAGTTAGTGCTTGGATCCTGCAGACTCAAAAGGGGGGTTTATGCTTGTGTGAGAAAAGTCAACCAAGTTCAGAAGTACTTTGAAAGAGACCAAAGCAATAAAGGGCAATTTAAAAATGGGTCCCTAAATAGGCAGCTACACGGAAGTCCTGAGCAGCCTTACTGTGAGAGCTAATCTTTCTGGCAGTTCACAAAACAACTCACAAAAAAAGTCTAATAAGGGAATCTAACCAGCAGACAGGGATCTGCTTGTATGCTAAACCCAGCTGAATAATTCTGGAGCAGTAAGGTTTGCTAAATACATCTACATGCGTGTGTGTATTTCTTCCTCTTGTTTATAAATAAAGCAGACTGGCATAAATGTCATAGAGGGAGAAAAGGCAATTTGTTTGGTACTCTGAGGTGAAAGTTGATTTAAAAACAATATAGGGAAAGAGAATTGAAATACTTCTGGTTTTGAAAATTGCTGACTTAACATATGCTCTGAACCATGTTTAGTTACATTAATTTTAGTGGTGCTTGAAATGTGGGGATCTGGACAGAATTTTACAGGTGGCTTCACTCTAAATTAAATCAAATAGTGCCAGTGATATTTGTCATGTTTAGTGCCCAACAGCAGAAATTCTTCCCTTGCCGTAGGCTGCTGCAGAAGAAGCTATGTGTCTTCTTCTTGCCCTTCATCCAGCTTATGAGATGGCTGATGGTTATTGTTATTAGAGTAAGCAGAAGGAGAGGGAGAGTCAGAGCAGAGGAAGAATACGAAGTGTCATTCTATATATTATTTTGTGCTGAGGTAAAAAATGCTGTTGTAGTGACTAGGCTGTCTCCTAAACCTTTGTAAAGGATAAATTAGCATCTTTGTTAGCAGCCTCTGACTGTAGATTACTGAGAACTTTGACACGAGTGGTACAGGGAAGAAAGCTGGCAGCTGAGTTGATGCTCACATAAAAGCGTGTAATTGTTTATGAGCAAGAGTAATATGACAAGCAAAAAATCCTTGAAAACTCAGGTTACAGTCAGGAAGCCAACATTACTTTAAACCATGAGAGTGTTTAAATGTTGTGTTCTTGAGTCCTAATGTCTTAACATTTGCCGTTTCTTCCACTGATTGCAGGAACTGTCTGCTTCACAATTTTCTATTTCTTGTTGCTTTCTAGATGGAAAGGAGAAGTGTTTTTAGTGAAAGGAGTAACACAGCCCAGTACGCCAACTCAGATGAGGAGGAAGATGGCTATGATTCTCCTAATGTCAAAAGAAGGGGGGCTTCAGTTGATGATTTCCTGAAAGGGTCAGAACTTGGAAAGCAAGTGAGTAGTCTGGTCGTGTTACTGTCTCAGGTGGCTAACATGAAGCAGGGGCTCGATGAAGTTAAATTCTTTGAAGCCTAAAAAGATTAAACTCTGTTATCTACTAGGAATTTTGTCAAAGCTAGATGTGAAATCTCTGTGGCTGCAATTGTTCTCAGATCTGATTAGGTTTCAAATTTAGTTTTCATGTGAGGCTGAAAGAATTCCTCATTGCTTTAAAACACTGTGTCAAAAAATGCACTTTGAGAAATAGCACTGAAATTATGTCTGGCCAAACAGCTACAGTGTGTTAAGTGTAACTTGATTATTAGATGTTTATTTTATAGCTTTACCTACTTGTATTTTAATTGCTCATTTACATTGTTTATGAAAAATGCTCATTTCTACAGCTGGGTTTGTTAGGGAAGAAATAATTGGAGAAATCTCATTTATGACAGCCTTCTCCATAAGAAATTATTAGCTTGCTAATTTCATTATAATGGCCATGTGCTGTCAGTATCTTCCAGAAGGAACTGCTATTCCATGTGCTGATTCACTATCTAAAGTCTTTTCTTCATTAGTACTGGGGAGGGAAGGAAGGAATGCAGTAATTTCTAGAATTCTAGTACTTCTAGAGTATCTGATTGTTCAAATATTCTGCTGCAGTCTGACAGTCAGATGACTCCATTTGAAAATACATTATGGTCTGTTTGTGATCTGATTTGTTAGATGTAATGTTTACAGAGGCCACTCCTGTTTAAGAGAATGAAAGCTTCAAATTTCATTAGCTGGCTGTATCATGCAATGATGGTAACATCCTGAAAGAATGAAATGCTGATCACTTTTAAATTACAATGTGATGTAACAAACATCAGTGAAGAGCAGAAGATATGAGAATTATCCTAGGGCCTTTACAGTTTGGCCAGCGAGTCCACTGATGCATGAAGGACCTCATGATTTAAGAATCAAGGAATTCAGTTACGACTAAAACTAGGTTGGGTGCTGTGAGTGCAGACATCCTTTTTTGTATCACCTGTGGGATTAAGATTGGGTTTCTTGAGATGGGAGCATAAGTGGGCAAAAAAAAAAAGGAAATGTGATCTCTTCACTAGAACAGAGCAGCAAGCTGCATGATGTAATTTATATGTAGCTGTTAGTGTGCTATGCAAACCTGGGATATGCTGTAGTCCTCATTGGTGTTAAACAAGGCTTTTCAGTCAGTAAAGATTTTTCTCTTTCATCCTGTCAATTAGCCTCACTATTGCCATGGTGAAGAGTACCATACAGAGAGCAGCAGAGGTTCTGACTTGTCTGATATTATGGAAGAAGATGAGGAAGAGCTGTACTCAGAAATGCAGCTGGAGGATGGAGGAAGGCGACGAGTCAGTGTGACTTCACACAGTGCACTTAAGGTAAATATGGTTGTAGAGAAACCTTGGGGGGACCTCCATGCTTCGATTCTTAGAGCATTTCTGTTAGTTATGGATTTTGCAGACCATTAAAAATCAGACTGTTTTGTAGTCCTAGAACTGGGGTGAACCTTGTTTATAATGTCATTGTTTATGATGTAAAGTAATACATGTATTACTTTGGGGTTTTGCATTATTCGGTAGCTGATGTTTTAACTATTTTCCTGTATGTAATTGTTGAAGTTGCATTTTCTGTTCTGTACTTGGGGACCTTTCCCATGTCCATACAACAGTATACTACAGCATGTGCTACCCAGATAGTGAGTTGTTTCTGAGCAGGGAGTTTTATATAAACCTCCATACATACAGAAAAAAACACCTTAGGTTTTCCATGTCTGAGTAATTTGTCCCTGTTCCTTGTATCAGCCCCATGCCCACCACAGGCTTTAAAGCATGCTTGTAAGAACGGGAGTTGCGTCAGCTTTGTTTGAGAAATGCTGTATTAGAGATTCTTGTGCTCTAAGGAATCACGAGAGACAGGAAACACCTATCAGAAATACTGCTTTAACACTGCACAGCAGTGTTCATCCTGAAAGACAACTTTTGTATAACTAAAGCACACTTAGAATGTTGAACCTACCCAATACAGAATATGTATTTCCCATAGTATGTTAATGTGTTTGCTTTTAATATGTCTAGCAATTACACTACATGGTGTTTTGTTAGAAAGTTGGATGACTTGAACTACAGGGAAACTCACAGGTTGTTTTTTCATCCTGTATGCTCTTATTTAACTAAAACCCAATACTAGTTTCTCATGGATACAAGTATTTTGACCATTCTTGTAACTGTTTTCTTCAGTTCTTTATCACTATCTGGAATGAGACAGGTACTTCTGAAAAAGAAAAATTATTATTCTGCTAATATAAAGGTTGAAAATTACATCTTTGTGCATGCCTCTTCTGTCCCCTTCCTCTGGGAAAAAGTGAATTATCCCTAGACTGTTCTTGTTCTTTATGCTTCAGAAAGTATATTTACTTCTTGGTTTTAAATTAGTATTGCCAATGTTGATATTTAAAGGAAAGGATCAGACTGTTCATTGGTGTAGTAAATCATTTCAGACCTGTTCAAGTCTGCAGGCAGACTTCTCTTATGTAGCAGTGTATGTGAAGGGTGCAGTTGGTTGACTGATTCTGCAGAAGTGGAATTCAATATATGAATACTGCCTGGGGAGTCATGGATGTCTGAGTCTCATTTGGAGGATATGGCCCTCCATGCAGATAAGATTTCTGATAGAAAATGCAGGTCAGATTCTGCTCTCAAAGTGCTCGGTAATTTCCCCTTTTTCACTAGATGCGGTTTCCCTTTGCAATAGCAGTAATTAACAAAAGAAATGAAGCTGTGTTTGCTGAATTTTCTGTAATGTCAGCAGATTCCTGTTCCTCTTGCATCTGACAGTATGCCAGCCATGCCTTGCAGCTGTCATTGAGTGTTCTGTCCCAAATTAATGGATGCCCCAAGAAAATATTTTTCATGCAGGTATATATTTGCTTTACTGGGAGATTGTTATTCACTCCAGTGGTTCTCCAAAACAAAGGCTGACTTGGGTGATCAAGGGAAGATTCAACTCACTCACCTGATCTAGCTTTCTAAAATGCGGGATGTTTAAGCTCCAGTCAAAACTAACCTTGTTCATGTTTATTGACTTTTTTCTACTTTTATGGCAGTTTGTCTCTAAAGTTTCACAAGCATGATACACGTTTTGAAAAGGAATGAAAATAGATGAAACAAATATAAAGTAACTTCGAAAGTTCCTAGTGCCTGAAAAAGGAAGATGTCCAAAACCCAGTGAAGTTTAATATGCTCAGAGAGAGAGGTATTGCTGAAGTCTCCAAGATGTTCTTGTCATTATTTATGGGTGCTGTTGTGTCCAAAGACCTACCTGATCTGAGCATTGAGTAAAGTACGAGGAGAGGTGATCTCCACGATGTAGCGTCTGTAAACCATGTCAGTCAAAATGGACACCTCCTGCACCATTATTTTCTTGTTTCGAAGTCCAGCAAAGACACTGCATAGGATTCTCTTGTCACACCAACCCTGTTTGTGTAAATGTAATAGAAAAATCACCAAATGTGCCTGTCGTGTTCTGAATGCTTATTTTAGCCAGCCTGGGATAGTTTTTACCTACTGCTAGTATAAACAGAGACTTTTGCTTCTGCTAATAGGCTGATTTCAAATACTAGTTTTATCAAGCAGGTATGAGATTATGAAGGTTTGATGGCATTGCTGTCAGTGCAGACTGCCTCTCAGAGTCCTTTCTGTGGAAGCCAAGCTGTAAAAATGGTGCAGGTGTTTTAGAAAGGATATCTGCAGAATAGCTCTCCTCTGGCAGGAGATTTAATGTTTCCTTATTCATAGGATGCTTCAACAGATGCAAAGCAAGAAAGCTTGCTAGAACAGAATTTTAATTCTCAGATATGGGTTCTGGTTACAAAGAAAAATCACATTGCAATTTGGCATGGGGCAAGGAACATACTAAGCATTAGTGCTGTGTTTTTAATGCCATTCTCATTCACCATGCTGGAACCTGTATGTGGCTTGTATTGCTTTGGTTTAAATGCATGGGTTTATTCTTGTTAAGAGCATCACTTGGTTGTTTGTACTGACTTCTCATGTTGTATCTGACATCCGGCAACTTCTTAATCATGTTTTTATTTTTCACAGATTCTCATTCAACGCATGACATCCTTTTCACTAAATAAGCTGCATGTCTTATGTTTGCCATTGCTCTAAAACTAATTCTGTCTTTATTTTTCTTTTCTTCTCCCTTTTCCCTCCCATTTTATTTTTGTCACACACTATTTGTTCCCTGTCTGGTTTTTAACATTACTTAATTTAAGGAGTGCGATAAGACCACTGAAGCCACTTATTTGGAACAGCCTGACTTTTCACAGCAGATACATCACAGTAAAAAGCTTTTCAGTATTCCAGAAGTAGCTGAAGAGGATGGTGAATACTCTGAACTGCTGTACAAGCAGGGTTTAGGTATGCCCTATAAAAAGAATCCCACAATAGCTAGAGACTCTAGACCACCTAGGCCCTACAATCAAGATCAGCAGCACTTCTGGTACCCAGCCAAGCACAGAATTTCAGGCATGGAGGATTTTGCTGCAGACGACAAAGGATGTAAATATAGCCGGTCTTTATCGAGGAGCCCAGACAGTGGATTAGACTGTGGAAGTGAAGAAGAAGAATCTCGCTTTAATTTCAGATATACTTGTGATTCAGTTTCTGCCAACGTTGCATCTAGCTGTTGTGCAGAGACTGCTAACTGTTCGTGCAGGAAAAGCATGAGGCCATTGCTTGCTCGCAGGAAAACCTTAACCAGACAAACCAGCATCGAAGAGGATTTTGGTGACCTGAGTCCTTCCTTTGTAGAGCCCAGGAGCGAACAGGTCAAGCCCAGTTATGAGAAAAAGTATGAGACTCAGAAGTGCACTAGAACAGATAATTTGTCTAATGAAGATGTTCAGGGAGGCTGGAAGACCGACTTAAAAATGGCTGACTCTAGGGCAGCTGGTCCACTTGCAAAGCCATCCCACAGAGATGCAGAAGACTCTCTGGTGTGTGAAATAAATCTTCCTTCTAACATCTGCTTGCCAAATCAGTCTGGTTTCTTTCTTTTTTCTTTTTCTCCTTTTTTTTCCCTTTCTCAGTTAATTTTTAGAGTCCATCTTTCGGGCCTCTCTGCTACATTTTTCCTCTTTTTTTTTTCCCCCTCCCCATTCATTTTTATTATTTATTATTCTGCATTTTTCTTTCCAGTCCTCTTTTGTGTCATGCTGCAATCAGTTTAATTTCCTTTACAATGATTTTCTCACAGAACAAATTACAATAATGGCTGCTTTTATTAAAGGACAACTGAATCTAAATTTTAATTAAGGGTTAGCTGAACTAGAACTCTTCCAAAACACTGTTTTTCTTTATTTTGCCCATCTAAATGTTGCTTTTTAAAAAAAAAAAAAAGCTTCATTTTAACTGGAAAAATGTTTCATCAGTCATTTTTTATTTGATTTTTTTTAATGTCGAGGATATCATTTCATCATGTTGTTTTTATTCACCTCATTCCCTGAATTTTCAGGATATGCTCTTTATCATGAAACATCTCTGGACAAGAATCAGGATTCTCCCCACAGTGTGACAGTGACCCAGATTTATGGAGTCACAGGTTTCATCGTATTTCCATTTTCTACCTTATCTGCACTATCACTACTTTGCCTTCCTTTTTAGACCATCTCTTCTTGCCTTTGAAGTTGCAGACTGCATCTCTGCATGAGAATGCAGGCAAAAAGCTTCTTCCAAAGGGAGAGGCCAGGGCCATTCCATACCTTTCAAGGATGCCTCTGTGTGATCTTGCCTATTTGCATTTCTGTCCATTAAGCTATAGAAGAGTCTCCGCGCTTTGATAGATGCATCCACAGGCTTCCCTGCTCCCTAAAGACCAAAGCAAGTTCTTTTCCCTCTCAGTCTGCAACAGTGGAAACCTCAAACCTAATGTGTAGAAACCAGCTGCCTGCTCTTCTAGCCTAGCAGTTTATGCTGAAATGATCCTTAAAAATTTCTGCCACTGAAATTGGTGCCCAAGCTGTATTAATCTCAATGACTGCATGATAAATGCTCTGGAGAGCATTAAAATAGTACCATTCAGTTATTAAAATAGCAACACTTTCTGCAAGGGTAGTGAACAGAAAGAGCCAGCTGTGATGCGAGATGAAGTGTCTACATTCCCTTCTACATATTTCAATGACCTTTAAAAGGCTTTAACAACCGAAGGCCATTATAGCAAAGCAGTGTGCTCAGAGAACAGAAGGATGTACACTTGTTCCCATGCTGCAAACTGGACAAAGCTATATAGCTGAATGCAAAGAAGGGCTTGCCTTTCAGTGCAGGCCAGTCTCCACAGCTCTCATGACTGATTGTACTACTCTTCAGGAGACTGTAACATCATCTTAGCAGCAACAACAAAGGCAAAAGAATATGTCAAAAATTATTCTTTTCTTTTCTTTTTGTTCTGATGTGTGACTGCTGGTTACAAAACTCTGCCATAAATCAAGGAGCCATTTTTTCTTTTGCAGGTTTGCAAGGCAACAGTATTTACTTTTCAGCTAACCTTTCAGTTAAAAGCTAAGTTTAGTTGCCTTTAGAGCTTATGCTTCCAAATGTGATTGACCTGATTAATGTCCGACCGTGTGACTATAATATTGCCATGCATGTAACTTACAAACCTGTTTTTTCTGTTGTTGTTTTTTAGCTTTTAGGTAATCCATCATCTACAGGACGGCCTGAAAGGGTGGAGCATGCAGGGCGAAGGTCCTCTCATGGCAGTGCAGTGCCACAAAGGTCTCGACCAATGTTGGTCCCTTCCATTGGTTAGTTGGACAGATTGGTGCATTTCTGTTCTTTGCAGCTCAGAGTTGGGAAGGTGGTCCTTAAAAAGGAGCCATCAGACACTTGCCTTGAACCGGGGTTCCTCTTGGTTTAAATGGGATGAAATGGAACTAAAACCATCTCCATCTAAATATGAATGTTCTGGGGTCTCACAGGGGGCTGAATCAGTGGCCATTGACATCACTGGGAGTCTTTTCATTGAATTTAGTGGGTATTGGAGCTTTTCTAAGCTTGGTTAAACTTAGATACTATTAGATTTTACCTAAGAAGAAATTTGCAGGCAGGCTGCTATAGGGTTGGTAAAATAAATGTACCCATTCAGCCATCCATTCAGCCATCCATCTTTCCATTCATCAACCGTCATTTTGCATTCACTTTCCATTTTCTTGACTACTTTTTGGAATTCAGATGGGAAAGTGGAAGCTGTTAAATGTAACAAGTTTGTGGAATTTGCATATATTTACTAGATTTGGTATTTCTTACAGAATCATCCCTATTCTGGTTTACTCGTGACTTAAACTATATGCTGGTGTATACCAGAAAATCCAAAAAGTAGTGCAGAAAAGATAATGGAATCAAGACACTGTGAACAAATACTTATCTGTTAAAACTTGCACTCTGTACTGACAAATAAGAAACATTCACACTAAAACCCAGGAAACACATGCAAAAACCAATGCAGGAAGAGTTCTGTGATCTGTTAGCAGAACTTTACTCCATGAAGAGGTAAAGTTGGTCTGGCTCCTGTCCCTGACCTGAACTTTAATTGGTGAATGCCGTAGGAGGAGGAAGCAGTGTCAGGCAATTCTTACCTCACGTTTCTGTGAATAAGGGACATCACAAATGGGAATTATCAGAAGGGAAGAAACTGATCTTTAAGGAATGCTTTCATTTTTAAATATTATTTTCCCCTTTTCACAGAATCCCACTAAAATGCCTGTACTGTAAATTAAAAGCAAAATCCTTCTAGTGGGCAAAACTATTTGATACCTAGTAAATAATAATAATAATTATTATTGAAACCATAGATCAGAAAACACAGCTGTAATGCATGAAACTTTCTCAGTGTCTTCAACGTAGCACGAGTGTTCAGAGGCTGATCATCATCCTACGCCCTTCTGTAAACCAGGATGATCGTCACAGATGTCATGGAATTACTCTGCTATGAAATGGGGGAGAATCAGCTCCAGGCTGGCTGTTGAGCTTCTGGTGGCAGGTTATTGTTAGCTGAACCAAGTAGCTTTTGGATGCTGCTGTGAAGAACGTTAGATTTCATGTCTTTTCCTCTGAAAACAGCCTTTATTTTTTCCTCAGGAGTAAAGGATTTTGGTTTATATTTGTAATACTTAAAGCAAGTTTTGTGTCTAAGTTCTTTCTGTTATTTGCTAAAACATTTTTTATGAACAGCGAGTAGGCAGGTTTGAATTAACTCTTTGGGTCCCTTTTAATATTCATTTTATTTCAACAGGGAAGTGTTTGAATTTATCAGAGCTGACTTTATATCAACAAAGTCAGGACATGGAAACTGCTAAGTTCTGACCTCACTGCTCAGTAGCTCAATAGCAAGAGCTTAGGAATGAGATAAATTAATTACTGTGCTCAAACAAATAAATGGAAAAAAATCTCAGACTTTATTTCTTTCAGTGGAACTTAGAGAATGTTTCAGTGTATTCTGTATTTTTACAGCGCACAGGTGTCTTTGGGGAAGTTCCATAAGGAATACGTTACAATTTTGTCTAATGCTGGTAACAAGCAAACCAGTGAGCAGTAGGTACAAGCAGCTAACAAATAAAATGGTTTGCTGTGAAGCTGTTGAAAGGCCTTTATGTGGTTTAGAGTCTGAGTCCTAATTTCTGTCTTAAAGTCCAGTGATTAAAATTGCTGAAAGGTCTGTATGCAGTTTTTCTCACTTTCAGCATCATACTCGATTAAATCACTTTGAGGACAGAGTGAAGCAAATGTAAACACTTGAAACTGCACAAAAGTTGCTTCCTGTAAGCCTGCGGGGAAAAAAAACCCTGGAAGATGAGAGATGTGTCAAGAATTCAGATAACATGGTAAAACAGGGGCACACGAAAGCATATGGTAGTGCCTTGTAGAAGCTTGAACCCGCTGTTCAGAACTCCTGCTGACAGAGGAAGTTAACCCTGAATGAGGGCCGCAAGTATGGTTTTTGGAGAAGGAAGTTATTATACCTGCCTCATTGTAACGTGTGGTTCCACAAAGTGCAAAGCAGAGTAAAATAAAGGGAAAGAAAAAAGTAAATACAACTGAGCCAAAGTTTAGACTGCTTAAATCCATGAAACTGGTGTCGGTCTCAGTGTATGGCTTAAAAACACGGTTCCAAATTTCTTGGCAGCAGCTTATTCTTTTCCATGCATGCCTGGAGTTTTTGCTGCGTTACTCTGCAAAAGGGTCGCCTTAGTGATGGGAAGTTCTTAAGGCAGCTCTGGGAAGATTAATTAGTGGGAAAGACTTTCAAAATGTAATGTCTTAGGATTCAGTGATAAAACCTTTCTCCAAAATGTTCCAGAATTCGAATTCTTTGAGGTAATTTCTCCGTTAAGCTGTAAATATTTGAGTATCTTCTTGCAGGTAGGATTTAAGTATATTAATTAATTTTTGGTTTTAGGTTGGTACTTTAGAAGGTGAAACACAGTTTACAGTGCTCTTGACCTTGCAGATCTGGGAGGTAGGATTGTTTAAACCTTGTAATAAACGATGATTCCTATTCAGCAACTTAACAAACAATATTTACAGTGTGGGAACTTTAAAAAGGACAAAATTCAGGTGCTTTAAAAAGAGAAGATACAGATTTCTGTGATACCCCTGCTGAAGGTTTTCTAGAGGCTGAGACATCTGGCAAAGCTCATGCAGTGTTTATCTGACCTATTATATGCAAGTGAGAAACCAAAGGTAGGCAAAGCCTGCCCACAGGAGCCTCCGCAAAGGCAACTATACAATATGTTTTAATAGATCATTCCCTTTTTCTCCATAGAAATTACAATGGACAGTAACAGTGAAGGCGGTCGGTCTCGGTCAGGTAGTGAGGGAAATATTTCACCTGTAAAAGAAGAAGCTTATTATCGCAGCATTGGTGGACACAAGAAATGGCCTCAGCAGCGTACCATGGCCTCTGAATCTAGATACGGTATGCCGAACGTTATTCCTCCTTTGACAGACACATTGTAGAGCTGCGTGTTAACAAGTGTGGGTTCTGTATGACAACATTGCATGCAATGCAGAATGCCAGGGGAACCTGGCTCTTGAGTCCTGTCTGCTCCCAGGTAAGTTTCTCCAGCTCAGCTGTAAGGGATAAACAGCCCTTAGTCCTCTGTCCTGACACTGCTGTGCAGCCTTTCCATACCCGGCCAAGCCCAAGCCCAATGCATTGCATGAACCTCTGTGAAGCTATGCTGCTACTAACGCCAGTCAGTATGTACTGTACACACCTGAACAGCATCCATCCATATGACCACATTTCCCCTTGGTTCATACAGCCTGAGCAGGGACAAACAGTAGCTGGTATATCACAACCCAACGCCCTGTAACAGGAAGCAGCTCAAATGTTGTTCTGATTTACAGCCTGGACTAAACGAACATTTGGGATCTTTTCAGTGACCACACAGGACTTTGGCTGTGTCACTTGAAAACAAAACTTATTCTTGATTTTTAGGGATAATTACATCATAATGGCAAACTTGTGTTACATAACTAAGGCAATTATACCTACTACTGATAGTATTTGTTGCGTCATCAACATAGAAATCATCACATAATCAACATCTCAGTTTTCATAGTTCATAACACACTAAATTGAAGTGAAACAGTTAACCCATAAAAGCAACCCAGGCCATATATAGAACTAAGAAACACATAAGTTATTAGGGTTTTTTTTTGAGGGTATCTGCAATGGAACAAAAGGGGTCCTGAAATTTTAGTGTCATCATAATTTAATGTTGAGTTTCAAACAAATCTGACTGACTTGCAACCAGATCATCAGCTTGTGTATGTTGGTGTATATGTGGTAAATTTAAAGCAGCTGTGGTTGTGACTGTGCCTCAGTTGGGAATCTGGCTGCCTGCATCCAAAAACTAAACTTTTACATATGCGATTCTGTGCGTATGTGTATGATACTGTGCGTGTGTGTGTGACACACAGCTTTACCTCTAGAAAGCATTAGATACGTGGCTGATGAGCTAATCAAGAGATTGCTTTCTGGTTCTCTGAAGCAAACGTGACTGAGTCAGATTGTTACAGGCAGTACTTTTGCCAGAGACACCTCTGGCTGTAATTGATGTTCGCATTGCACCAAACCCCCGTTAACTGCACTCGGAGTTGGATGCACAAATTGGTATTTTTAATTTACAAAACACCCCTCAACCCACCTGGTGGGCCTGAGTATGACTATAACCTGACTGTGGGAGGAGAGCAGAACAGGGAAGAATCCCATCCTTTATGTCCCATTGCTTTCTGTCCCATATACGTCCTCCGACACTTCCTTTCTGTGCTTTGTGCCTGCGTAAAGCTTCTTGGCTGGAATTTTTCCCTGCCCTTTTGCTGTTCTGCACTTTTTCCCTGTTCACATTCTTTCTTGCTCTGGACCCAAGAGTTCATAGCTATTCCCTTAAAGCTGTGACCCTCCAAAATTTTTTCCTGGTAGTTCAAAAATATCAAATGTTAAATGCATCTCATATAGAGGCAAAAAGAGAAATTGTACCTGAAATGTTCCATACTGAATGTTTGAACTACTGCCAAGAAATGGGGGAGTTCAATTGGAAAGAGGAGATTACAGTGAAAATTGTGTTAGTATGAAAATTGGTTGGGAAGACTGATACAGTTGAACTGCATTTCCATCATAATTCATAACATCACTTGCTCAATTGATGCATTGCGAAGGATCTTGTGAACTGGATGATAAGTGTTGACTGAGCAAAGAGCAAAAGTAAGTGACCCGCTGAAGTGAGTGGGATGTGCACTATAAGCCAAGTGTTTCTCAAGTGGCTTGTGATTTGAGGGCTTTATGTCTGGAGACTTCGTTTGTCTTGAAAGAGCCTTTTTTTTTGGGAAGGTGCTGCCATGAGCTCTTTCAGATAAAACTGAAAGCGTTTGAAACCTGCAGTCAGACACTGCCATTTGGGCCTAATTTTCTAATGCAGTTTTACCGCATTCCATCCTTAAGTATGTTGTTGAATCGTGGACATTCTCCAGGTCATTTGAAAAGTCTGAGAGGTATGAGCCAAAAGGCCAGTTCTCATTTTTTATGCCCTGGTTGATTTGGTGCCAGATTCCAGTGCAGTGTCAAGGGCAGTGTCACTCGGGGATGATCTTTCCTCAGGAGCCTGCTAATGCGGTTTAATAGCCATAGCTAACTATTTCTCATGGATTTTAAGACATCTTGTAAGTGTTTGAGTTGGTCTGGGGCACTTCTGGTTGTGTTTACTGTTGACTGTGTTTAAACAAAATCATAGGCAGTGTAGCTGCAACACTGACATAAGTAATAACTACTGAAATGTATTTCTTCTTGCCTGTGGAGAGAAGAGGTTATTAACCATGTTTTAAACCTGGTACCTAAAACATGGTCTGTCAACACAGCTGGGATGAGGGCTCTTGTGTCCATGAAGAGCAGAAGCAGCTGTGCTGGAAATCAGGTGGATCCAAAGCATGGTTCTTTTTGCGGTAATGATAAAGCCTGTCAGACTCCTCATGTCACTCTTAACATGCTTCATTAATTTACGGCAAGCTCTAGTAAACCTGACAGAAATGGCTTTCTTACCTGAGCTGCATTCATACGTGTAAATGTCAGTGTGGTGTCAGAGATCAGCACCACGTTCAGTGCATGCTCATTGTTACATGCTGTTTAGAAGAATAACAACTTGCTAATCCAAAACCCAACAGTGAGCTTACTAGGACGTGCAGTGAGTTACCGGGGTTTCACTGAAATGCCAAGCCTTTTTAGCTGGAATAGTTCAAAGCCGAGGCCAGCTTGCACTGAATTGTTCTTTTCTGGATTTACTTCCATAGATGGCTATGGTGGTCATGACCATCTTTCTCCAGATATTTATGAAGAATCAGAAACAGATCCTGGCACAGATCTTTCTACTCGAATCTTTGTTGCACTCTTTGACTACGATCCATTGACAATGTCCCCAAATCCTGATGCTGCGGAAGAGGAGCTGCCATTTAAAGAAGGACAGATCATTAAGGTGGGATCTAAACCCAAAGGAAAGGAAGGATCTTGTTTTACAAGCAGGTGTCCTTTGTTCCCTGTGATAAGGCAACTTGTGTGACTAGACTAAGGGGTTTATTCCTCCAGAGGTTCAGGCTGTAAATCTGAGTGGATCTGGAACCTAATATCTAATGCCAGTGGCTTAAAAATAATTCTGGAATGGGCAAAAATCTTGGTGTTGCTAAAGTTAGTTAGGGACAGACTCAATTAGAGATTTAGGTGACGAGGCCAAAATTGTGACTCTGAAGCCCTCTATGCCCATTGCCACAAGTCCTGCATGAGGGACTGCTTCAGAGGATGTCTTTCCTGTAGAGGTAGCACAGAAGTGTTTAGTGTTGCACCTTCATACGTACTGGAGCTGCTGTAGTTTTTACATGCCAAGCGCTCCTAGTTTAATTAATTGAAGTACAGAAGTTAGGTATTTCCCTGAAGCTGGGAAACCCATCCCCTTTCCTGACTGTGTGGTACCAAGCACACAAGCTGCCTTGAAACGGGGCATGGAAGAGAACTCTGCTCCATTTCAGGTGGCAGGGACAGTGTTCTAGCCAGCCCTCCAGCCCAGCTTGCCTTGTCATACGCTTGTGCAGCTGCAAGGCAAAGCTGTTCCGTCTGCTGAGCTCCGTTTTAAACACCAGCTGATTTTCTGCTGACTCAGCAAATGTAAGCATTTCCTCCAGCGGCCTTTTGTGTAATTGATGTGGTGCGGGATGAGCAGAAATGAGAGCGGGAAGGAACAGCTGCTGTGGTCCGAAGGGGGATTGAGATTTAACTGTGCTCTGGGACAGAAGCTATAAAAAAGCAGGCTCATTTGTTGCATTGCCCATTTGTTGCAATTGTAACTTGGGCTATTAAAATACCGACTGCCTTCCACTGTGCTGGATTGGATCCTGGCACGGATGTCCAGGTCACAATTCTGTAATGTTAAATATTTTGTTAGATATCTTGCTTCCCTCCCTATGTCAGATAAGACTCATGCCAAAAACACTAAGCTTGTTGAAAAGGGCTTGTTTTGCCTTGCAAAAATGTTCATTTTACTCAGGTATTTTAATTATTTACTCACAAATATGTACTTGTTTGGCACTGAGAAGTCTGGAGAGATCCCACATCAGACATTAACTCAGTGCTGTTCATGTTTGGAACCATGGTGGTTGCTGTCCGATCTGCTGCTTTGAATCTCTTATCAATTGCTTAGGGGATGGGTTACTTTGTCTTTTCAGGACACCCTCTGTACATGAGCTGAGCAGTGGGGGGGGGCAGCTCCCTCCCTCTGTCTCCCCCTCCCCCCCCTTGTTGATTTTGGGTTTTTTGCAGGTGGTTTTTTTGGTTTTGTTGGTTTTTTTAAGCAAAGTACGAGAACCACCACGAGAGCCTCACTAAGGAGCAACCTGAACTGAGTCATCAGTTTGGTCTTAGGAACAATGCTCTTGTTCAGCACAGGCCCCGGTCCAGGCCTCTCATTATCAGCCTTTATAATTGACTGCGCTTTAGGAAGTTAAGAGAAGTTTTGGGTTTACCTGTACTCTGATGAAATTTCACACTATTTTGATACCTTAGTTCACATCAGACAGCAGCAGAGCTCAAATGAGGAAATCCATCAAGTGTATTAAGTATCACACAGACATTTCTGATCTTACACGAGTAGTTGTATTCAAAACACCACTGCTTTGGCACAGATTGGCAAATGCTTCCATTTGAATGCAGTTCCAGTGGCATCAAAGGGGGTGCCATGTGAATAATTCCATAAACATCAGTGTAAACCCATAACTATACTTTTGGCTCAGCACAGGGAGAAACCGGTGGCTTCTAATGGTGTCTCTCATATTTTGTGCATTTCACTGCTAATGAAGACATTTGTCTTGACATTCTGCTTATGTAGCTGAACTTGTAATTCAGATTAACAGAATTCCAGTTCTATAGCATCAGCCAGAGTAGTCAAAAGGTAACAGAATCCCACGTCTAAAGTGTAGTCATTTATGCTGCAATAACCATTTAGCCTGCATCAGAATTCCAAGTGCTAAAACCTTTATTGATGAACATTACCACTCTTTGAATAACAGGTTTATGGGGACAAAGATGCTGATGGATTCTATCGTGGAGAAACCTGTACAAGGATTGGCCTTATTCCATGTAATATGGTCTCTGAGATCCAAGCAGATGACGAAGAGATGATAGATCAGCTCCTAAAACAAGGCTTTCTTCCTTTGAACACACCAGTGGAGAAAATAGGTAAGAGAAAAGACGCACACTTCACTGCTCCTGACTTTGGAGCGTTCTTAACAGGGCCGGAGCTGCTTTGCCTTTTGTTTTCACTATATGCAGATGCACCCTTTACAGCCATTTACTACACCATGGGATTCCAATCAGTATCTGGATGACTTTATTCAACTAATATTTAATCTCGGTCACATCTTTCTATATTTTGTCAATATAAGTGGATTTTTTTGTTGTGCTCAACTGTCAGTGTCCCGTGAAGTAGCTGAGAAATCAGAAGGACTTTATCTTGGAAAGAGGGAGAGGCAGTTTGTGACAGAAATGTTGCTCTACCTGATAATTTTTAAGCAATTCTTCTATTCTGGGATGTTTCTGAGAGAGCTGTTAGCATCCTACCGCCAGCAGTTCACCTGGTTTGGCACTTTAAAGCATTGTGTATTTTCTCTTTGGATTTAAACTGTTAGCCATTTAAATGAAGGAATGCTGTGCAGAGGATGCAGTGGCTCAGGAGACAGAGGGCAGGCAACTGTCCAGAATGTGCTGTTTGGAAACCCTTACCTGTGTTAATACGTTTGGTAATCTGTGACCTTTTATCACTATGCTGGAGAGTATCAACACCGGGTGATTGACAAGTTGCAGCTTGTTTTCTGTTCGGAGTAACAGCTTTCCTTCCCTTCCTCTCCCTGTGGCCGGAACAGAAAGAAACAGGCAGAGTGGCAGACAGCATTCCGTGTCCACGCGGAGGATGGTGGCGCTGTATGATTATGATCCCAGAGAAAGCTCTCCCAACGTTGATGTAGAGGTACTGACAGCGCATGGCTCTGCTCAGGGAGCGGTGGAGCTCAAACACAGCTCAGATTTACAAACGCTGATCAAGTGTTTTGGGACAGATGGGTTTGATGAGCTCATGATTCCTGAGCAAGTAGATTTCTGATTCCTGTTCAGTGAAAATCAAGGAACAGACTTAGTAGGATTTATTTAATACGGCTCAAGACACGATGCAGTCGGCTCTGGACATATGCTGTGCCATATATCCGCATACCTGTGTACAGAACAAAATTCTGTATGCACTTATAAATAGTAGGGAATCATTATTTTCCAATCATTGTTTTCAGATTTCTGTTGTATGTTCCCACATTTTATTTGCCACAGGAATTAAAACTATGTTGCAAAACCTAAGTTATGTGTAAACCCAGGCAGTTGAGAGGAGCCCAGCTCGTGTCACAGAGAAACCTGGGGGTGTCTGGAACCCAAGTGGGAGAGTTATTGGGGCTAGCAAGCTAAAAAAAAAATACATTTGAAAAACAAAACAAAGGTTTTGCTCTGAGAAGTTTAATTTGGGAACGTATTAACAGATTTAGTATTAAAAATGTTCACTTTTGCCAAGCAAAACCTGCTCTGTCACCTCTTTCCTTTCCTGCAGGCGGAGCTGACATTCTGCACAGGGGACATCATTACTGTCTTTGGTGAAATTGATGAAGATGGGTTTTACTATGTAAGTTGGCTGCTCTTGAGTCACTCAGACTGCTACAGACTGTCAGAGAAACTATTACCACTCCTCTTCCTCACCAGTCAGAAGTATTTCCCTTTCTCTTGGGAAACTGTGTTTGCTTCAGTTAAAACATTCACTGCAATTTTTATCCTGCTGCAGGGAGAACTTAACGGACAAAAGGGGCTCGTTCCTTCCAACTTCCTTGAAGAAGTGCCTGACGATGTGGAAGTGTTTCTGTCTGATGTGCCCTCGCGCTACGCTCAAGATACACCGATGCGTACAAAAGCAAAAAGGGTAAGCACCCAAATAAGAAAATCTTAATGTTGTATTTTCCATTCCATTCTGTCTCATCTATAATTTAGAAGTTACTTTGAACATTTTAAATCCATCTGCCCATCTAAAATTGTTTCAAATGTATAAAATAAAATGTGAGGGAAAAATGCCTTGACTGAGCCTCCCGCTAGCTCCTTACGGTTGTCAGTGGAGAAACCAAATTTACCATCTGATTGCAGTCATTACATTACCTTCAGTTATAACTGAAGTTTAAGGAAGTAGTTACCTTGTAATGCTCCTAAGCTACTACTATTAAATGCAGTACCTAGAGGAAGGGAGAAGTTACTGTGGAGGGAAGTTTGGCCCAGTCGTTCCTCTGACCAGAAACTGCAACTGCAGCTGACTGACAGTGTTCATCTCTTGGTCCTTACGGCTCCCTGTTCCAACTGGCAGTAGTTAATTGCCCAGAGACTTGTCTTTTATCAAAGACTAATCATGTTTAGAGTATCTCATTTTTGGTTTTGTTTCATCACTGCAATACTTTTATATATTATATATTTTATATATATTTTTATTTCTTTGCTCATCTGCTTGGAAACAGAAGAAGAGTGTTCATTTCACACCTTAATAAGGCAATGTAGCCTTCACGTAAGTGAGCAACTGAAGATACCAGTAGAGATTTCAGTTAAGCTACCTGGCTCTCTAATGCAAGTCTTGAAACCTAATTGTGGGGAGAAAGAAAAGAAATATGTCTCCAAACCTCTTGGCCACAGAAGAACAGGCTCTGCGCTTGCACTGTATCTGGTCAAGTCAATCTAGTTTTTGCAGGAGACAAATCCTTTCAGAAGCAATTAGACCTCACTTGATGAAGGTCAGCGTTTGGAACATATTTCTTCCCGAGCTAAATGTTTGTTTCCATAGAAAGGCGCGTTTGGTGTCTAACTGCCCTACAAACCACAGCTGCATATTGCATTGTTAGCCAAGCCGGGAGGGAGGAATTTCAAGCTCCTGTGTGGAGAGAAAAGCACAGACCCCCAACCCTTACCGAGCACACAGATGGCCGTAAGCCAACACATGCGGTAGCTGCCGAGGGTATAGTTGGTTTTGAAACTCACTACACTCAAATCTAGCTACTTAAATTGTCTGCCTTAAAATGTGTTTTCCATAATCGATTATACCCCAGTTTGCCTAAGGCCAATGATTCAGCAATTCTGAAACCATCCCCTCACATGGTACAGTGTACCTGGATCTTTCCTAGAAAAAGCACGTTTGAAATATCAGCAACTGTTTGGTTTACCAATGCAATAAACGTCTGTTATGGAACATGCAGCTCACTGGATGAATGCATTAGACTAAACATATGGTATCTTCAGGTGTACGTTGGGGTGCTTTACCAGGTTGGGGTTTTTTTTTCACTAGAATTAGACCTTGATTTAAAATCAAAGTAGGCTTGAAGCCCCTTTGCTTATCTCACTGTTGCACACGCAGCCAGTAAATTGTAGTGTTTTAACTTGAACTACAAGCTAGCAGGGGTCCCCATGGCATGGATTCTACTGTGAAAATAGCATCTGAATTGGTAGTAGCGCATTTTGCCAGCCGGGCACTGTAGTTAGGGTAGGCTGAGTATGAGCAATTTCAGCATTTTCATTCAAGTGCTTTTGACGATTCAAAAAACAAACAAAAAATAACAAAAAAAACCCCAAACTAGCTGTTTAAGATGTTTAGGAATGCTGTCATCTAACTATTGTACCAATGTTCACCTTCATTCAGCAACCTCATAGCTGCAGCACACACATCAAGCAGCCAGGGTCTTTAAGCTTTCTTTGATTGCAATTAAGGTTCATTTTAGCTTTTGTTTTTTCTTTTTTCCTTCCTTTTTTGTTTTCTTTCAAGCCAGTGTGCCATCTTCTCAACCTGTACATAAAGTTTGCTAGCCAATTTTAAAGAAAAGGCATTTAAAACAAATAATCATGTAGCATTTTAAGTCATTTCCTCTGAAACGGTTTGGCTTCTATAGACTGCTGCTCTGTAGTAATTAACACACTTCTCTTAATTCCCTAGCTAAAAGTACTCCTCTTCATTTCTGTGCTATCAGAGTACTGAAATGCAAAACCAAAACCAGTTTTGTGGCTTTTGTAGCCAGAATTATGGCAAAAGGAGTGTTTCCAACTCCTTGTTTAAAGATGTGTAACCAAACCAGGGCTCTTGGAGTGTTTCCTATCGTCTCTACTTCCTCTCAAGATGTGTCTTTTTTGTAAGCCTGTACAGTGTTTTAAGCCACAAAGACGAAAGGAACCAGCCCTTTGTTTAAGCGGGTGATGGGACAAGGGATGTTACCAACGTTCTTATGATAACAGCTTTTAAGCTTTCAAACATTCAGTAAATTATAACAATGTACCTAATAGGTTCCTCCTGAGAATACAGGTACATCACGGAGAGCACCATCCCCCACAGTCCATCTCCATTCTGGGTCACCTACGTCACCTATGGGTTCTGGTAGTCCCGGGAGAGGCAGGGATATGTCCTCGAAAAAGAAAAAGGGGCTGCTTTCCAAAGGCAAGAAACTGCTGAAAAAGCTGGGTGCAGTGAAATGAGTCATGTTCTGCTGGACAACTTGTAAAGCTTCCAGTCTGTGTATTTATTTTCTCTTTAAACGTCCAAACTAGGGCTTTCATGACTATGCAGTGCAACTTCCCCAAACCTTTGCGTTTTTAACTCTGACATCAATACAATCATGGGAAATGCTTAATCAAAACAGCAAGAAAAAAAGAAATGGATTATTTGTTGAAAATATTTCTTTAAAACAAAATTGACTAAAATTTGGGGGGATTAAGACCAGAAGAACGTGGTTTTACTTGAAGTCAACTTCACACCTGCAACTCCACTGGATAAATCTCAGCCTTTAGTCTCCTTTAACCACAAGTGGGGCAAGAAAACTCTGTTCATTGACTCAAAGTGCAGAGAGATCACCCTACTCTATCTAATCTTTATCACTAACAGAAATGGTCTTGAAACTCCTAGTTTAAACAGCCTTGATGTTTTGCCTTATTAATGCACAATGATTTGTACTGTCTAATAAATATACAGCGTATACTTTGTATGTACTGTGTATTCAGCTGTCTTCATCTTCCCTCAAACATGGTAATTTAAGATCAAGTACTCCGTTACTGACTCCATCCACTGTCTGATGTAACTCCTGGGAGTTTGGAAGTGCTGTGCAAAATGCTTTCTTTTCTGGTTTTGCTTCTTTTTTTCTTTCTTTTCCAATCCAACCCCCTTGTACTGATTTCTTTTGTCAACATTTTCACTAAGCTGAACTCAGATACACTGTAAGTTATTCAGACTCACCTAGTTTCAGCGGTATCACCTCCAGTTTTGGAGTTCCTGGTTTGATGTCCTGAATTAGCAGGGAGGAAAAAAACACAACCCACACCCAAAACCTCCACCAGAATCCCCCTTTAATCCCCAGTGTTCTCTCCTGTGGAGGTACAGTACTAAGTTAAAGGCATTTTGATATTGCTGATGTCAGACTGACGATCAAGTGCATGTCTACAGTAAAAAGTGAGAAACTGTGTTACATACCCAAGCCGTAGCCAGTAAAAAGGCTGCACCAGGTGATAGTCAATTATCAGCTGCAGTATTGGCATCTTCAGCAAACCAATCGTACACACTGATGGCAGTCATTGGCTGGTACTATTTTGTAGTTCTTGTCCATTTGTAAATTGTTTTTACTGTTTATACATACTTTTCAGACTGCCTTTCTTTTTGTAATTTCTGGAAGGTTTATAAATGAATGATCAAAGCTTCCGCATTGTGTCTTCAGATAATAATGTAAATTCCTGTAAGATACCGTGTGCTAGATTATAACAGTTAATTAAAGAAAATAACTGGCCTAAATTTGTGGTAAAGTACTGTGTGGGTGTGTGCATGTGTACAACTGTTGTGTATTATATTTTATATAAATAAATAATTTGATATTTTGTAGAGTGCAGTATGTTTCATGAATGCACTGTATCAGCTCCCTGGTTACAGTGCCAGCCCCCACTCCCCTCAGGAAGAATCAGCCACCGCCTATGGACAGTGTTTCCAGGAGGAAAAGGCCCCAGCCACCACTTTCTACCTTTCTGTCATGGATAAGGATGCACTTTCCTACTGACCCCAATGACAGAAACCACATCACAATGAGTACCTGTGACAGGTATAAATAAGTGATACAGAACTAGGAAGAAATGCTAAATCCTAATAGTGAACAGGGAAAGCTATCAGTGTGTGACAGCAGAAGGACCAAAATAAAGTGTCTGTCACAAAACCCCTCTGCCTCTCTTCATTACAAATTCCACGTGGAAGAAGCTGGTACAGTGCTGTCAGCCCAGGCAATTAAAAACCTGAACGGAACACAAGCTCTGGTGCTCCCTCATCTTTCCACACTGTTGGTGCTGAAGTTCACTGCAGATAGAAGCCCCTCTGGACACACGGCTCCAGAGGTGAAAATGGTTAGCAGGTTAGTTATTCTAGCACGTCACATCACATGCCCAAGGCCCACTCTTGAAGCATGTAAGCAAATACCTCCACCATGAACAAATGAGCACGGATTACAGCAACAACTTTATTTAAATCTCAACAAAAATGAACAGGGTTCAACATGCATTTGTTAATAAAAAAAACAACCAAAACCCAGCACTAATCCAGATGAGGCAAACCCAGGCCTAAGCACTGCTCATTACTTGGAACTGCGCTGTGCAACCAAAAACCATCTACTTACTTTCCTGCTCATCAGTGCACTTAATATTCCTGATGGAAATTATGTTTAACAAGTATGCCCTTAAACAGTATCAACCAAGAAGTTTAGTTCATTCCAGTTACAAATTGGCAGCTGTAAAACAATTTACTCACACTGTGTTGTAAATAGGAAGTTACAAGACTAAGAAAAAGCAGTCCAGTGCAAGTCACACAGCCCCCACAGCAGCATTCCAGTTCTAAGGCATACCTTTTTGTTGAAAGCATTCCCTAGCCTTGGCTCGTACATGTGTTCCTGGAGCTGTGATAAGATACAGAAATAATTCTGCCCTTATTTCAATAGCCAAGAAAAACAAGGAACTGCATTTTGAAACTTGACAGTGTATTGTGCTAGCCTGAATGCTAATTATTCTGTGTAAGGCTTCCCTAAAACATAAGACCAACAGATAACCTTTTGTGAAGAATCCCAGAAACTGTTAAATACGTATTAAAAAATAATGCCAAATAGTGTAATTTTTAGAGGTAGCAGGTGCGTGGTGCAGACTGCTATCTCAAGCTTCTCCCTGCTACCATGAAAACCTTCCACAACTGCACACGCTCATTATGCCATGCGCATGTCCCTTCAGAAAGAAACCAAACAAAACCATATCCCAGACAATTTCCCGTGCCCTAGAAAGGAACTACAATGGGTTTTTTAGCTGGTAACTCAACTTTAAAGATAGTAGAGTCTGTCTGAAAGCACCAGGTTTGGCTCTCTGTGAATGCTCTGACCAACAAGGAAAGCCAGTTTATGAGCATACTGGCAGGGAGCAGGTACTCTGATAACACCCTGCAGAAGGAAAAAGAAAAAAGGAATTACTTTCAAGTCATTTAAACAAGCACACATTCACTGTAGCAGAGTCCTGGAGTTCTGCAGTCTGGGTACACGCAAAAACGTACATTCCTTGTAGACTATGCCATTTGTGGAAAAAAACATTACAGACACTGAGCATGTTAAAATCTGCTTCACAGAGCAACAGATGCCAAAACTGCCAAACTCCTGTCCCCTCCTCGCTCCCAAAAAGCCTCTCACGCAGGCTTACATGTGACACCGAAGGGTAAGTCACATGCAGAATTCCTGATCACTGAACTGACATGTATAAAGCACATCTTGGGCATGAGCCAATTGTGCACTGATCTGGGTACGCAACAGAAGCTGCCTTAAGGGAAATGGAGGAATGCTGTTCCATCTCCACACAAACAACTAAGGATTTCTGCAGGTAAGAATAAAAATCATTTCAGTTTCGCTTTTGACAGAGAATTTGGGAATAATACTTAAAGCAAGTATTTCCTAGTGAGAATAAAGATTAAAATAATCTCCAGACTTCACCACTCTCGGTCAAGAGCATACCTGCAGGCTTTTTGGATTGCTTTATGGATGCCTTTTTCGACCCTCGTGGGTTGTTACTGCACACTGATATGCGATCTTAGAAGAAAAACATTACCATTTCCCAGAGGAAATACTTACCGACCAGTTATAGTACATGTGGCAAAGCTTGTAGGTTAAACGTTGTATATGATCAGGTTTCAGTTTGCTAGTGTCATAAATTACGTTGTAATGAGTGGGTGAAACACAACCATTTCTCACTGCCTGACTCACAATGTAGAAATCATACCTGTAATAAAAGAATCAGAACCTCAGAGGTCTGTTACAGAAATAGCTGCTTTGCGTGGATTTGTTTTACTTGTTTTCTTTGAGTCACTTTAAACCCCAAAAATACGCTTATCCCTTGATGACAAAAATCAGCTTCCCTTTTTCTGAAAGGCCAGGAGATCTGGAAGAACATAAATAATCTTAGGCTATGGAACAAGTCTTCGGACCATGGAGATATTCACCTTTCTTCACAGAGTTTTCCTCCCAATACCCACCCTGCACGTTTCCTTGAAGCTTACGCGACACTGCAAAGTACACAAATCCTGCATGTGGGAAACCATGAAGTGCTGCGTAATGAAAACTTAAGTTTGTCCATTTCCTTCATCTACACAGTCACTGCGATTTCTACACCAAAGGACAGAAGCACAGAAAACACTCCTCTACATGATCCCCCAATTAATATCAGATACGTTTCCTTTATTATCATGTTGCCAGCAAACAGACATGCGACTTCCATACAAACTCACCATTCTGGTCTGGTAACCTCCACATCAACAACAGTACCAGGGGGTGGGTTTTTAAGTGCGCCCACACTCTCTGCAAAGAACCTCGTATTCACTCGTTTCTTCACAACTATCACAGTAAGCCTTGGTCTAAAATAAGTGAAAATAAAAGAAAGCAACAACAAAATTATGGTAAAAAAAATGCAATAAGTATTTCAGAAGCAGATTCTTTAGAACCCCAAATTACAAACAAGCTTAAAACTTCTCCAGAATATTCATTTCACATTCACCAATTCACTGATTTGGATTAAATAGGATGTTCATACTTGAGATTTTTAGTTTCAGGTGTAAGTGATACTATTACTCACCAGTCCAGCTTATATTTAACTTAATAGGGAGCCACAAAACTGACTAAAAAGGGATCTTCTAACTACAGACATTATTTCTACTCTCTATCCCTCAGTTTTCATAGAAGAGACAATATGTTTTAACAGTGGTTTTGGTAAAGAGCAAGTGATGCCAGAAGCTAAACCAAAGCAGTAAGCACTTCGATTTCTACTACTGTAACTTGCACTGTACCCCCTTGTCAGGGTATGTTTTCATTTTTCAAAGCAGATTATGAAACCAAGAACTGCAGTTGTTAAGTTCTAAAGCAGAATGTTGAAAAGTGCGCAGAACAGAAGTGACTGGACAACAGCCAGTCCTTCCAGAAGCTGCAATTAAAAAACTGACCTACCAGACACGATCAACCAGTTGGAAAAAAAAGTACTGACTACCATATGGCTGAAGAATGCCTGAGGTGTACACTGGACACTCAAGTGGGGTGTGTGTGTACTAAGAGCTTTTCCTGACATTTTACAAGTTAGGTATCTCAAATCATGTAAAAAGCAGTTATTTGAGCTCAAATCAAAATAAGGATGAAAAGGCAACATAATCATCAGTAACCACTTTTTGTACACAGGTGTGTATTTCTCCTGCAGCATAAAAAGGGGGTTGGTGGAAAGAGACTTACTTGTAGTCTTTACCAATACTCTTCAAGCAATCCAGAAATTGAGGCACTTCATAATTAACCAAAGTATATAGCTGTCCATCTCCTACGCCATCACGATACACAACAATACGAGAGGGCAAATACTTATTCCACTTGAACCAGTCTCTTAGAGCAGCTTAAAAAAAACAGAGAGCAAAAGCTGTTAGCTATAATGAAAAATCTTTCCACAACAAAAATGGATTTTTATTACTGGGAAAACAGCCCTAAGTTTTGAAACCCAAGGTCCTCAGTATTTCACTAACCAGAAACAGGCACGCATCATGATACACAAGGGTTACCTGCAGAAAGAGCCCAAGGAGATTATCTACTCTGCTGGCCGCTATCACAGCAAGGAGCTGTCATCCTTTAAAGCATTCTTTGAAGCTCACTGATAAGCAGCATATATTTATTAAGAAGCAAGTGAATCAATGGAGGAATGCATACAAAATGCTATTAATTTTCAGCAATATTAACAACTGAAGTTTTAATTTGTTAACGCGTCCCCTCAGTGCAGCTGAGGAAATGTGTTTTGAAGAAGCTGAACTGTCTTTCTTAAATCTGAATCAAGAAGAGCAGAAAGCCTTCCCTTACTCTGCAAGCAGGCTTTGAGCCCATCCACGAGTTCTTGCCCACGACTTTGAACAACACAGCGGGAGAACCACCTGGGAAGAACAAAATAACAGATGAGCTTCCAAGCCTTTCCCAGGCTTACCTCAATCAAGTTACTTTTAAAACGGCTATGAGCACTTAAGTCTTCCTAGGTATCGTGGGTCAATGCAGTCAAGCAAGAGTTAGCATGCTAGGGCAGTATTTCCCTCACAAAGACCCTGCGGTAGACAAATGCCTTAGCACCACCTGCAATTCCACTCAAAAACCTTTTATGCAAGTCAACCAAAGAGGCAGAGGATCCCTCGCTCTGATGCCCTCTATCCATCCCAGCCCTTGTCCCACTACTTGGCCCCTCTCCCAAGCACTATGGAAGGACAAGGCTATTCCTTAAGGGATAGAGTGGAAAAAATAATTCACAATATATAGTTCTCATTAACTATGTACAGTAAATCAATCTGGACTCTTTCATGATGACCCACCATATGCAAGCTACTTCTCAGTTAAGGGAGATACAAAGATTATTTCTTCCCCCACTCCCCTTACCCCCATTCAAATCTTACCGTGTCATTGTTTGATTCAGACTAGAGACAAATCCTGCAATTGACTGCTTTCCAGCTAGTGTGTCATGGTAACAATCAATTCCCACAATCATTACCTGTTTCAGCTTAAAAGGAATCAATGCAGAACATGTATTAGTGCATGAAGATATGCCAAAGCACCCATCATCTCCATCCTACAGCCAAACAAGATCCTGACATAAGGTCTGTGGTTTCAGGATACTTCAGTAAACATCAGGCACAGAGTCCTTGAATTAAGTATCTCCTTACATCATATTCAACTTCACCCCTCTTCTCATAGACACAAAAGAAACTACACAAACAATAACAATACTCAGTTTTCTTTTTGGGGGGGGGGGGGAGGCTTTGTTTTTAAGTAAGGCTCAGTAAAAAAAAAAAGCCATTACCATTAGAAAAAAATCAAAATAATCACTTACTGGGATCTCAACACTCCAAAGTTCTCCACCCATTTTACAGTTCATTTGTAAGGCAATTTTTGTTGCTATGGCCATAACTGTCTGAGGCTTGCTTAAAGTGCGAGCAACCACACACTGACTTGGAACAGGACAATCTGTACATAAGTACTTCTTGATAGCATCATATTTATCTTTTCGGGGACTAGACAAAACACAAACTACCTTTAAAGAAAAAAAGAAATGTTTTTAAGAAGCTGCACTCTCAGATTCACACAACAGTTGCAGATCTTTAAAAGTTTCTTATACTCAAGAGGAATATTCAAGTGTTCACAGTGACAGAAATACCTGTAAAGTCTCAGTGCCCATGCTCCAGAGCCAAGTACAAAGGCTCTTTTCCCAGAGGGATACTCATAGTTAGTCTGGAGTTTGCACAGCAGTATGAGTAGGCATATAATAGATACTCAGGAGCCAAGAGATTTATTTCTGAGAATGAATCCCACTAGTCTTAAAACACCAATAACAGAGTTTAACACAATTTGAAATTACAGGTTCAAATACATACTATGTTTGTGTCAGAGGTAATACTTTGCTGTAAAACCCTTAAATAAGCTTCTGTTCTATCATCTACTTCAATCCTGAAAAGGAAGAGAAAAATGCTTACAGAAAAAAAAAACAACTAACAGCTATTGAAACTTCAGCAAAAACATTAAGTGCTCGTTATGCATCAATGCTGTATGAAGTGTCACTTTTACAGCTATTAATAAATACTATTAATACAACATTCACACATTTTTGAAGATTAAGAGGAATCACCCATCACTCAGGCTTCCAACAGCAATGGAATTCAAAGTTAAAAGCAAGCACAGGTACTCAAAGGAAGATGTTTGCAACGAGAACAAATCAGAATACATCCAAAGTCAGCAAGAACATACATAGAATCACAGAATAGTTAAGGTTAGAAAGGACCTTAGGATTATCTAGTTCCAACCCCGCGCCATGGGCAGGGACACCATACACTAAACCATGTAACCCAAGACTCCTTTTTATCTTAAATATAGCTCCACTTGAGAAGGATTTGCTCAACAACTTTACGACAGACATGGTTTAGTTTTGTCATGTTTGAACCCCCAGTGAAAGCTCTTACCAATAAAAGTGTAAGAAGTCAGTCACTGGATAAAACTGAACTATTTGCTTACCAAAAGCAACTTAGCTTTAGCACAAATCTCACAGAACATGGTAGTGTGACACACTATACCATACTCCTCACTTAACAGCCTAAGTGTGCTAACAGATACGCCTTAAGAATAAAATGATTTTTCCATCAGCTTTCTAAAGACACTCACATGGTCGCCTTGTTCATTTTGATTCCCATAGCTGGTGTGACTTTAAACAGATTCTGAAGCAATGTATTAGCAGTGTCATAGTTGCGGCGTGTGTATATTAATAACCAGTTGTCCAGGGGTTTGGGACATATTAAGGGAGCTCCCCTAGTTTCCTTTGACCAATCACCAAACTGAGGATTGTAATCAAACTGTAAAAAAGAGACAGTAAAGGAAGAAAATCAATGCCCTCCTGAACAAGCTATACCACAACTACTCCCAGATACACTTCAAGAACAGACTGGAATGCTTCTGCCTAGAAAAATAAAAATGATTCTGAACTGTCCCTTTATTGCTCGTCACTGACTGAAAATAAGCTCTACTAGCCCTTTCAAAAAATCCCACACTCTTCAAATGCTTCATTCATAATGATGCTGAGATACTTAGGGTTTTTAGCCCAGATAAGTTGTTGGTATTTGTCACACAGATTCTGTGCTACAAAGACACAGCTGTTTATGTACTTATTTTTCTTATGTTTTCCTTTGCAGTAAGGTAACTGCTGAGAAAGTATTATTATGAAGATATCAGATCTTTTCAGTAACACTCAACAGACATAAAAAATGCCCTTTACCAAACATGGATACACATATCAAGACACTGTAACATACCCTTTTGCATCTATTCAAAACAAAGACCTCTACTAGAGAACAGATATATCATGTTTTATGGCAACCTACTGAAATCTAAGTTACTCAACTTTAAGTCACCTCACCTCTGAGTGAACATGTAGTGTATGTACTCTACATACTGAAAAAAATGAGCGGCTTCACATTTTAAAGCACTGGTGTTTTAATAAATGGAAGCTAGTTAGAAACTTCTATATAGTCTCCTAGTTTGTGCATCTGAAATGACTTTTAGACAGAAGGACTGTTTTGCATGGAAGACACTTGTAACGCAAGACAGGAAAACCTCCATGGGTTTCTAAACAGAACCTGTAATCAAATTAAGACGCTTGAGTGTCTCCCATTTGGACAGAGATTTGTGTATAAGGTCTTCACTTACAATCCTTCATTTATCAACCAACAAGAGGTACTTCCTTCCTTAAGAACTTGCTTTATCAGTTTATTCAAGATATTTAGAAGTTGCTTTATTTACCACATTTCCCGACTGAAGGATCTTTTCTCCTTGAACAACTCTTCCCGTAAAGGATAACAAATGAGAATCAAAGCTTAAACCCCAGTCGTGGAGTTCCTTCTGAACATTGTCATCTCTGTTTAAAAACAGGATTTAAATTAAAACAAAGGAAACTGTTCTTCCTGAGACTTTTCTCTTTTAAAAACCGGAACAATTTCCAAAGTTTTGTCACAGGAAGGTCGTTTGTCATGAAAAATTTGTATGATAAAGTAGCACGAAAGACACAAAGGTAGCTTACTTTTGGATGTACTCAACAAGTCTTCCAATTTCACGTTGCCTTTGCTCAGGTGGCAGTCGTGTATGAATAGCCAAGTCTTTCATCATATTAAAATCATTACGCATCTTCTCAGTTAATCCTGTTAAGCGCAGAATCTTTTCCTGAGTAAAATGACTAAGAAAAGCAAACTTGCAAGTCACGCAGATTAACTGTGTGTGCACTGCAGGCACCTAAAGTGTCAGCAGTAATCAAGGTTTTCAGTTGCTCCCTGTACACACATTCCCATCTGCACAGAAAAAAGAAATCCTGGACTTCCACTTGAGAGGAAACCATGCAACATATGCAGCTCTTTAGTTACATTTTCCAAAGGAAAACAAAACAGCACTGAGATGGAGAGGTACAGTTAGTGCAAAGTCAGTATCTCAGAGGAATAAGGTACTTAAATATCTTACAGAATTATCAATTTATAGCAAATTTATCTTTTTTTTCAGCAGAAGTTCCACCTCCAATAAATCTCCTGAAGTTATCAGTAGGCCAGTGTTTAACACCATACATAAAACTACGCAACATCAAAACCCCTCAAACGCTTCAGCTTCATTTATATAATCTAATCTTTTAGCTACAAAACTTCAGTCTAAACTCACATTTACACAAACAAAACACTTCTAACTTAACTCGGCAAGAGGCTGCTGTCAAAATACCATTTTCAGTATGCATTATGATTTGACAGATGGTTTGGTATGAAACAATGCTACAGTACCCGTTAGGAAGCACAGCTCCGGAATTAGAACCACAGGTCCTGGCATCATGTTTCCTCCCCTCCTCCTGCACTGACTGATCAAGACAGGCTGGTTCAAGTCAGTAATTTCTTGATTATATTGCTGTATTACAAATGTATATTGTACATTAGTTTATTCATAACAGTTTCCTTAATAATCAAGCTCACTTTAGAAAATTAGTGCTTTTCCTAAAACAAATAAAAACAAAAGCAACCAGCAACTTTTTTGAGTTAATACATCTAACTTGAAAGGCACAGGTTTTGTCAGAAAAGGTCAAACAGGGAAGCATTATTCTCTCTACTGCTGAGATCAAACTACTGGCTTTTAAGAGACAACAGCAACAATGCTTCTGCCAGCTGTATCACCCACAGTATCCAGTTCAAGATCAGGATGCTCATTTCAGTTCAGTAATGGGCAAAGTTCCTTCCTATAGAACAATTTAATTCAAGACAACACAAGAATCAAAAAAGATTCCCAGTGAAGTTTATGGACCTCAACAACCCTTCCTTGCATTTGGCAAGAGTTGATCTGTAGCAGTTATTCATGTCAACAAACATACTTCATAGTTTAACTTTTTCTTGAAGAGGATGACACCTCAGAAACTATCCAAAGGGTAGCATCTAAAAACAAAAAAGTGAGATCACAGCAAAGTCGAACAAAGCAGGGAAAATTTCTCATTTGTCCTGAACTGGAATGGATATCCTAAATTTTGCTTCTAGGTTTTTTAAGCCTCATCCCGTTTCCCAGTTGAAACTGATGTGCAGAAAGATTTCACAATTACAGCAGTAGGCCTCCATGGTAGAAAAGGTTAAGCTATGAAAGACATATGTAAACTTTTGTTTCGAAGAACCAAAATTATCACAGAGTAATTTCTTTAAAGACTCTTCATATATTCTACCCCCAGTAAATCATCAGCAAACTTGCTGAGAGTACACTCTGCTCCATCATCCAGATCATTAATAAAGATGTTTAAGAGACCTGGACACAGCATAACGCACACACTGACAGTTCAGTTTCCATACCCTTTTGTAGTAGTCGATGTAGCTGATCTCAGAACCATCCGATTTTCTAAAGGTACACTGTGGATTGGCATCCCAGTCGATGTCATCAACTCTGTATGTTTTGTTATTGTACCTAAATAAATAATTCAATCTTTTTTTCATTTTTTTACATCTTAACACAAACAGAAAAGAGGTAAAACTGCAGGACAAAAAGGTTAATCACAATACTCATGTAAGCTGGAAGTTTTGTTCCTATCAGCAACAGTAACATCAAGTTTTCCGTTGTAACACGCTAGCAATTCAGCTAAAAGCTAAACTGTGATAAAACTAACTGGAAAAAAAAAAAAACAAAACAAAGAACAAAACAACTAATCCAGCATGTACTTTCTGCCTTTGTAAATGCTGTCACTTTGATTTGTTTGCTACTTGACAATGATATCATTTTCATCTTTCTGATGCTTCATTGTATACTTCAGGACATGCAACATCCACAAAAAGAAACAGATCTCCAAAATAACAATACAAAGAGACTTACTTTGTAAGAACAATTAAACCTATCAGCTCTTTAGCACAGGTATCTCTAAATTTTTGCTCTTCAACCTGGTAATACAGACTATACATAAAATCCAACACTGTTTCACTGCGAAGAACTTTATGGCTCACATCTACACATAACATAATGCTTTCCTCATACTGGAGGATAGAACTTGTGAAGCCCGGCCAAACCATCAACCTGTCAAAGAAGAACAAACAGAATCTTAATATGCTTCAAAGCATCTCTATTCTCATCCCCTGAGTCATCTCTGTCTACGTTCCAAGACAGTAGAAAGCAGTCAATCATAGAATCATAGAATAGTTAGGGTTGGAAAGGACCTTAAGATCATCTAGTTTCAACCCCCCTGCCATGGGCAGGGACACTTCATGCTATACACAGAGAAATTATTATCCAAATAAAAGTACGGTTCTGAAAGTTGAAAGGGAAAGGGAAAATATTTTACATGCAGATATCTTTAGTCAGGTATTTTGGTACATGTATTCAAGACACTTTAAAAAGACCAACAGTTTACCTAATATAACACTGTCCACTTTCTTCCACCAACCAAGTTATGCAAGGTAAGTTAATGGCAAGGAGTACACTACCGATATATGATGGGGCTCCAGTCAAAACTCAAGCTTACTAACTTGTACAACAGGCCTAGGGCTAGCCATAAGCAACAGTTACACTGTAGGGGATCCTGTAGCAGGGACATGACATGAAGTGACAGCTAGCAAGAGGCAAGTTCCAGAACTACCCATATGGCCAGGTATGAATTTCCACAGATTAAATGGCCTTCAGAATGAAAGCAAGACACTTCTGAGCTTTAAAATCAAAGTACTCAAGAGATCTCAGCCTTACAGACATTTAAGCAAGGTTTCTGACACTGGAATAAAATGTAATAGCAGGTTACACACTGGTAACGAGAACGAGATCTTACACATACAGGAATCTAAGTGAGAAGGAGGTCTCATGCTTCCCAGGAATACCAATTTAAGTCCATGGTTTTATTACAAAATAAACCACCAGAATGGTACCAAAATATCATCCTTTCTCCCTGCACACCCCTAAGCTCAAGTATCCTTTCTTCCAAACCTGTGATTAGGGATGTTGATTGGGTCATCGGGGTTGTAGTAATTGCGTCCAATCTGCTGCAAATTCAACATCTTCAAAAGCCTGGAAGTTGAAATATGGATGTCATTTACCACTGTTATTCATTTTACCAAACTATGCATGGTCCCATCCCTCTGCCCAACCTCATTTTTTGTCTATCTGACCAGAAGAAACAATCATATGTGACTTTTTCATTAAACTCAATTTAGAAAGGCCATGGACACTTACTAATGACAATTAATCACTTAAGAATATTAGCATACAGCCCAACCTTCCACCAACCAGCTGCAGGTAGCAGCCTAAACAAGCTACACTTAAGATGAACCAGGCAGCCCAAGTACCAAGGTTAAGTGGAAAGACTACAGCAAAAGAAGTAATTTGCCAGCTCAAAGTCCTGCACTACCATTTGCTTTAAGAAGCAAATCCACAGACACAAAAGGAGGGCAGAAACAGGACTAACTGCCCACAACACTTAGCACTTTAGTGTGAATCTGCTTCCACAGGAAAAAGGTATGAACTCATTTCAAAGTAACATGGGCTAGAAACATGCATATAACTGCACACTAAAATGCTGCCAGATGCGACTGGCCACACAGTAACAGTAGCTACAAAGGCTTACAAATTTACATTTGTAATATTGGTTTGTAGTCCTTTCCTTGAAAAAGAAAAAACAGTCAGACATTTTTAGAATGGCTTCTTATAAAGATACAACTTTGACAGCAAACCTTCTAAAAATGATGTTGTAAAACTGCAGACATGTAGGTGAAGAAGGTGGCAACTCATTAGTCAATGTGATTGTTATCTTCACATCCTCTCCACTTCGAGTCCTACTAAACACTTCAGTAACCTGAGAAAAGTAAAGTTACGTTAATGAAAGTAGAGGCAAACTAGGCTTTTTCTGCCTTTTGCTTCACTAGTATCCAACAGGACTTGCATGTTAAGACTCCAAGACTTTACTCAAATGGAATTTTATTTCTACTATGACTGTAAACTACTTTAGGCTTCATTCATTTGGGTAAAGATGACTAACAGAGAGGAATGGAGCCTTAAACACAAAGCAGCTGACTTCAGTAAGACAACAGGAAGATCACTTACTAATTACCATTACAGGAAAAAGACTCAACTTGAAGAAATAAACTTACTATATTACCATCAGTACATGACATTTCTCTCCCCTCTTTTAACAAGAGGGGAGCCATCAACTTTGCTGATGGGCTAAGCTTTGGTCTACAGTCAGTCTGCTGCGAAGTCAGCTGGAAATTTCCAGCACAGGGCAGGCCCACAGCTCTTCCCACAGGGCCCACCCAAGACCACCCAGCTACCAAAACTTTGCCATATACACCCACTACATCTACCCTTTTGATTATTTTGGATGTTAAAATACAGAAGTTACGAAATAAGCAGAAAGAAAACTAAAGGAAAGATACTGTACGTACTATCTACTTCTATGCATAGGCCTGATCTTGCCTGCAGAACCTAAGCATGAGAGCTAGAAGTTTATCACCAAATTTCCCTACACAAGCAAATTAGCTTACACCAATATATTCAACCCAACTAAATATTGCTTGTATGACATCAATTCTCTAACTTCTACACCAGTAAGAACACAGGGTGGACGTAGCCTTGAGTGGCATGGTTTAGTAGGAGGTGTCTCTGCCCATGGCAGGGGGGTTGGAACTGGATGATCTTAAGGTCCTTTCCAACCCTAACTATTCTATGGTTCTAAGAAACAAGATGCATCATAAAATGCATGTCAAAATAAAAAATAAGATAGCATTCTTGTATCACACCTTATTCACTAGTTTTTTTGGCAAGAATAGTACTGATCCATCAAATGCATGAGTCTTTCCAATTAGCTCTTCATGCTGAAAAAGCAAAGCTGATCGAAGGCGGCGTGCTTCCATCTCAGGACTATAGCCAACATGGTACTGATACAAGGCCCACTGCGGTCGAGACGTCAAACGGAAGTAATTTGTAATTAGTTTAATCATAACACCTGAAGTACCTAAAGTGAGAAGCAAACATGTCAGTAGTTACAAACTTTTACCAGTTTATCGGAATTAACAGTTTTGACACATTTCAAAAAACTAAGGCATTCAAAGATTAGAGGTCTGTTGTGTCCTGCAACACAGTAAGCTATATGAAATGCTCACAGCGGTGTAGTGTTATCATAGACACCCACTTATTAGAGCTTTTTTTCCTTCAGTTGTCAGGAAAACTCTCACAGCAAGCATTTAGATCAGTAACCTCTTTCCCAAAGGACTTGTACCGGATATTAGAAAGATGAAGTTCCACCAAAACTTAAACTTCTTTTGGGGACAAATTAATCTTGCTTTACACAAATCATAAACATAGAACAAAAACTAACAGTGTCAATCACTAGAGATATCCACATTCCTATTTACATATGTTATAAGATGACATCTCCTTAGGTATTTCAAGATTTTTCAAAAGAGCAAACAAGCAAACAGAAAACCCACAATAGTAAGAAGTGGCTCCAGATCACTTATTTAAAGAATGTCTTCGGATTTTTTTCATACCTCATTTCAATTTCTCTTAAAGACACAAGTCTCATATAAAAAGTACACTGTAGACAATTATGGATCATTCATTTAAATTTGTGTTTCATTATCCATTTTTCCCATCTGAAATACAACATCCCAGATGAAAACAAAAAATAATGAAAACATACAAAGCGTAACTGTATGAAGCTATAAAGAGAAAACAAAAGGCCAGTGATACAGCGGCATGCAAAGTACAGTGATCCATGACCTAGCATCAACACAGCCCTAGTAAAGCTAGGCAAGAATGAAAACTGTACTGCTTCTGGCCCAAAGTGACACGAGCAGAACCAAGCCTTGCCATATTTGGGCCCATGGCATGATCTATTCAGTTACGCAAAAATGGACTACAGTTGGTGTTACATTCTTGTGAACTTCATAGATTCACTTGCAATACAAAACTGCTATCAGCACAGAAACTGCACTGTTGAACAACAAGAAGGATTATGTTCTACCAGGAAGGCAGGACAACTGTGACAGCCTGCTTTTGCTTCTTTTCATACACACAATTTCATCTCTAGGAGAGAAGTGCATCCCCTGTTATTTACATTACAAAGTTTCTTCAGGAGAGGCCTCAAATTCCATATACATCAGAAGATCTTTAGGAATCTGGTTAGGCCAAAAAAAGAACAAAACAGAACTTCTGTAAGCAAACCTACAGAGTCCTGCCTGAAGAAGTGGACACCAGGAACACATAAGGATCATCACTTATATATAAATAGTTGCAATTGAAAATGCAACATAACTTCTGCCTGAAGCCCTTTGCCATCAGATATGTCATCTTACTGTTCCTCTTTAGATACTGGGAGAAACATACATTTTTTTTCTAGTACACAATAAAGATGTTTTTTGCTTGTCCTCTAGAGGATACTAAAAGCAGAAATGAAGCAAAACTGTTGTTCATTTCAACTTGCTTACATGCCTACAGTCTAATATAAACATACCAGTTTTTGATTCTTGAACATGTTCTATGGCTTGCCGAGTGTTCACTCCAACATCACTGAAATCTCTGCGACGCCTACCCCTGTCTGCTAAAGACAATTCCTGAAATCCCACAGAAATCTGTAATCCTATTGTTTCAAAATTTGAGGAAGAGAAAGAATTACAGTCAACACTTACATACAAATAAATACAAATACAATTCCATTCTGAATATCAGATATACATCAAATCAAGAGAAATCATGAAATGTTAAGCTACACCTTTGCTATGTAATATATCCATCTCATAATAACATTCAGGTAACACATAACAAACTCTTAAGATTACACATAGCTAACTAGTAAGCAAACAGAACAGCTCACTAGCCAGATAAAAAAAGAGATGCAAACCCTCCAAATCAATATTTTTGCAAGCACAGGGAGGGCAGATCTTTCATTTCAGCTCCAGCTGGTACCAAAATGTTTAAATACACGGTGATCTGAAATAGGTAAGAAAGTTTAATTTCCTTATTAAGATTCAAAAAGCATAACGCAATAACAAAATGAAATTGACTATTGGTATTCATGCAGGCAACTGTGCCAACTGCTTCCTAATTTATTGCTTTGATAGAAGAGATGGTACAGATAGAGCAGAGCACACTTAAGGTAGCTTTCATAATTCCTGGTTCAGTTACACTGCACCTTAGAATGACAATACTATTATCACAAAGGATGTAGAGTGAATGTTTCCAAATCTCAGTAATAAATCTCATTTTGAGAAGACAAATTTGAAGTAAGTGTCTAAGGAATGTCTTAATTATGCTCTTGGGGGCAATGAACTTTTCACCCTTTCTGACCTTCTGGTCTTCTCTCACTCTGGCCCTGTGGAGCACTCTGAGGGGCCCTCTGGCATCCACTGCCACCAGGTTCTTCTAATACTGATGCATGAACACGTGGCTGGTGACGGCCAGGTGGCTGAACTGGCAAAGCCTGATGAACCTGCAATAGTTGGGAATAACTTTTCCTACTGCAACTGAAGAAACACCATACTCCCAAGAGTAAAGCAAAACAAGTCAGTAACCAAGTACAGAATACTCAAGTACTCAAGTGTAACAGTTACAGAAGTTTAAATCTTTTTTCCTCTATTAAGTAGCAGAGTTATTACTTTGTACCTCAAACTCCAAAATAACGAGGTTCAGGAATTTTCTTTTTTTGCAAGTTAATGTTCATTAAAATAGTAATAAATTCAAATCTCTTTCCAACTCTAATTAAAATTTCTGGACTTCTCATTTTAACAACCCCTCTGATACTTCAAGTAAATGACTACTTATTTTATAAAAATAGCTTTAGTAATTTTAGTGTCTAGTGAATAAATAACATTAAGAAGTGTCATGCCTGGAACAACTGCAACACACAACATTAGCTAAGCACTGAGCACCACTATCTAGAGCTGACTACATTCCTTTCCTATCCATTTAAGATTCACACCAGAGTCCCATGAGAAACAGAATTATAAACTATCTTCTATGATGACTTAGACTCATCTGACACTGGCAGGAAAATGACTAGGAACACTCCTCCAGACTAATGACATGAAAGATGGTTATTGACAACTGACAGATTTGACAAACTGCTTTAAAAAAACCTCCATCTATGTGGCAATGGCTGCAAATACAGAACTATCAGCCATTTTCAAGCTACAGTTTGACCAGGGCAGATACGTGCAAAACAAGCCCTAGACACTAGCTCAAACGCAGAGACAAAGTCCTCACATTAAAATTAAAACCAACAGGAACAGGTCAGAACACCTGCCAGACCCAGGCTCTGCTCAAATATCCATCAATAACAGCAGCAGCCTTGTATGCTCTGTTTCTCTGTCCTTTCCAACCCTAACTATTCTATGATTCTGTATCACAGTGGACAAAACAGGCTATGAAAATGTCTGCCTATCTCCACCAGCTCTATTATGACAGCAAAATATTAAAATAGAAAGCAGTTAAGTGATGACATTTTGAAGCCTAGTGTCATTCATTAAAAAAGAAATCTACTTACAGATGCAGCTCCTACAGCAGGAACGGCAGCCTCCAGCCCTGGAGGTCTTGCTCTTGATCTGGCTCTAGCTCTTCCGGTCATCTTCTAAGACAAACCACCTACAGCATTAGTGTTCAACTTTCTCCTTCCCCATCCTTCTTCCAATAAACATTATGAGCAGCACTACTGTATTCGCCATTAATAAACACAAAATAAAATATATACCCCTCTGCAAAAATCCCTGCTGGTGAATCTCCACACACAGCCACAACAGGTAGCATGGGGAAGTTACAGCTTCTTATAGTCAAGTCTGAACTGACTGGCAAAAGCTGTGAGGAAAGTCAACTAGACTGGAGAGCACGGCAGATCTGCAACCTCAGGCAAGTGTAACTCAGGGCTTACTGATATCAACTGCAAGTCACACCTGAGACCCAGCTTAGCCTGTGTTCCATTGCCGCACACGGCATGCAGAACACACACTAGCCCTCGCTGCCGGGGCAGCGCCCCAGTGATGCAAACCAGCCTCAGAGACCTGCCTGCCCTCATCCCCTCCCAGCAACCCTGCCTTTCCGCATGGGCTCAGCCTGAAGTCCTCCACCAGCCTCAAGCAGCCTGCACGGCCCAAATCCCCATCCAGAGGCATCCCCACCCCTGCGGGCCTTCAGCGTTACCTCAGCCTGCCCTCAGGCCACCAAGGCACTGCCCACACCCCAGGCACACGGAGCCGGCCGTCCTCGTTACGACGCTACGGAGCTTTGTACCCGCTCAGACCAACAACCATCGCCGCTGCCGGCAGCGCCCAAAGGCGGCTCCTCCGGACACAGCCCGCTCCGCACCGCACCGCACCGCACCGCACCGCACCGCACCGCACCGCACCGCACCGCCCTACCTTGACCCCGGCCCGCCGCTCAGGCTGCGCGCTTCCCTGCGCAGGCGCACAGAGTCCGGCCGGCACGCGCTAGGGGCGCAAGGCGGGAACGCACGCTCTCCTCTGATTGGCTGCCGGAAAGTGCCGAAGAGCGGGACTGGTCGAGGAGCGCTGAGCTGGGGTGCTCCGGCCGTCGGGGCTCCCTCGGGAGGGCTCCGTCGTGGGGGCTCCCTCGGGAGGGCTCCCTCGGAAGGGCTCCGTCGGGGGGGCTCCCTCGGGAGGGCTCCCTCCTGGCTCCGTCGGAAGGG
>JANRGW010038201.1:0-35197 GCA_024733675.1 Psilopsiagon aymara | reverse complement strand
TCCTTCAGTTTTTTTTTATTACTACTGTTACAAAGCCATCAAACTTAACGTTACTTAGAACTGATTCTACTTATTTACAAAGGTTTGTATATAATTTTGTGCCTCCTTATCTCAGTACATATGAAGCAAATGATACAGGTATTGGTGTGACATTCAGGTACTAGTACTAGCCATGATACAGCAGGGCCCAAAATATTGTAATGGATAATTTCAGGAGGAATGTCTGGTGGGGGGGAAATAAATGAGAATCATTGAGAGAAGAACACATCTTGTAAGTGGAAAAACAGTAGCCACAAACCACAAGCAAGAGAATTTCACCACTGGCAATACAGCGCTGGGAAGCTATTGACAGTGGCCTGGGCAGCTCACTGGAAAGGCACTGCCTCCAAAGAAAGGAGTGTGTTGCAGTGGTGAGGAGAGCCACAGGAAGAAACTTGCCAAGTGTCAGAGTGCAGAAATGTTGCTGGACTGGAGCATCAAAGGGATATTGCTCCAGATATTCCTGGGAGGACCCCGAGTGGTTTCCCTTGTGTTTATGTGGTTTCTGAAGACACCAGGCTGGAAGCAATCAGATAAGTGTATGGAAGGAAGGAATAGCTTCTGTTTGTGATATTCATTGCATACTTTTCTTTCTCTGTAATTGTATCCCTTTCAGACTGAACTTTCAAAGTGCAGAGCTAACAGAAGAGTGGAAATGAGGAAATACAGCAAGTGTCTATGACCAAAAGTATTTCTCTCTCCCACACCAATCTTAAGCTCACTCATGCTGTAGACAGCACTTGAAGCAGGGATATCAGTATAGAATAGTGCACTGCATGTTGGTTTTTTTTTCCATAAAGTCATTTATCAAGTCTTCAGAAAATATGTTCAAGGCCTCACATGTGTGACAGAAGCAGTGTAAATTTGACTTAGGTTTTTATCTCACTACATTTTTTTTCAGAATAAAACTTGACAACATATTTGCAATAAGCATCAAAAGGAGAGGACTGGATTCTCCACTTCATTCTCTTTCTCCAGTAATCCTTTTTCTTTCTTTTTTTTTTTTTTTTTACATTTTTTTTTTCTTTTTTTTCTATTTATGGCAAACTGACACTATAATTTCTGGGAGTTGGTGGTGTTACCATAGAAACAGCCTTGATTTGATGGTATCACTGCAGGTTGCTGCTGTTATTCTGCTATGTTCTAATTAAAATGAAATCTTCCTAGATACACTGCATTTAAGTCTTTGGACATTTTTCTAGGTTACTGAACTGGTATAATGTCAGTTTTCCTTTTGACCAGGTTTGTGTGGAGGCCAAATACTTATGACGACCAAGACACCATTCTTTCCAAAGCAGTCTTTTTGTCTCAGTTCTGCAGTGCTCATAAAACCCAAGTGGGCTTTTATAGCTAATAATAGTGGTTATAAGTGGCTTTAAGTGATTTGTGGAGTAAGAGCTGTAACTATTACATGCCACCGAGGAGCTGCTTCTTTTGCTCAACGTTTAATACTTTGCAATAACAATTGTTTTTCTTTCAGAATCTCAATGCATTTTCCATTATTAATTATGACTTAAGGTGCTAATAAATTCTGCATTAAAAGCCAGATGTTTAAGTATCTGGGATAAAACTCTTCAAGAGAAGGAGTTCAGTTGCCTTGCACTAACTGTCCTGGAAGTGTTGTAAAAGGCCTCTTTTTTAACTTCTTGTTTACATCCATTTCCCCTGTAGGGCACAGAAGAGGCTTAGTTGCTAATTCGTTTTTTCTAGATACTGTGATAAAAATAAAATTGTGGGGTTTATCTAGCTGTGAATGACCTTAAAGGATGGAAAGGCAAGCGGAATGTGGTTACTGGAGCAGCAGGATTGCTTTGAGTTTTTGTGAGTTTGAGAGAGACCCACTACACTTCTTACTGATGCAGACAAAGATGCCTCACCTTCTTTGGCAAGCAAAAACTGCTGTTGTGAGATTTGCTGCTGTCCTGTTTGAGGAGACAAAACACAAACGAAATAATCCAGCTTTCATTCTCTGATTTTCCACCTTTGGCAACCTAACTCACATACGCACAAGCATTAGTATTTCACAGTAGAAAGCAACATGAGTAACACTGTGACTTTGATCTCTCCTTAGGAAAAGTTAATAACCTTTGGCAAAGGAGATAGTAATTTATTAAACTGTAGAAATCCCACAGGTGGAAAATCTATGAACAGAATTTGGGGCAAGATCTTTCTTTTTCACTTTCCCTATTACAGACTTGCCATCAAATTCCCTTTTATTTCTGCTTTTATTGTGCTTTTTAATTTGTTTTTGGCAATATCAAGTCACTATGTTCATACACAGATAAATTCTCATAAATAATTTACCTGAACATGGGCTAAAACAGGCCAAAGCTGAATACATTCTTAGGGTATACTGGGAAATGAAATGTTTATTCTGAGGTTGGAGTGTGCTGTTTATGGTAGGTTCAGAGAAGGCTGTCTGAGGATCCTAGGTATTGCAACAGTAAAAAGATATAAGAATATTTATTCCCTTAGAAAGTGTTGCAGTATCCAGAACTGCCCAATCAGCTCATCTCATAAGCATGGTGTGCACTTCAGCTCAAAACCTAAACAAATAAGTAAACAGAACAAGCCCAGGTGAAATAATTTCTAATTGAGTTTCCAAAATTAACAAAGACACACTGTTTAGAGGAGCAGCCCAGCATTAATCAGGTTGATTATTCTGGCGTCTAGTGTTTAGCACCAGAGGGCTGCAGAATGCTAGTCTTCCTCTGAAGCCATGCAGGTAGCCTTCAATTCCCTTTCCTTCTAGAGAACTCTGCAACAGGCTGGGTGCCAAACTACACAGTTGCCCTGCAGCAACCAACTTCATGCAGCTACTTTCACGAGCTGAATTAGTCTCAATACAAAGGGCAGAATGACTGTGCAGAAAAAGAGCCACCAGCACACAGCTAGCTATCAAGCAACACCTCTGGGTTGCTCTGGGCTGCTAAGTCTACCCTAGCCGACCTGAAGGTCACTAACAAAATTCACTTTAAATGTTTCCAGGCAACAAGGTGACCACATCTTCACCGGTTATGCCATTTGCTTTTTACCCAGCAGGCAGCTACTTTGCCTTAGCAGCTGATTTCTGCCTTTTCTTTGCCTTCTAGTACTTTGCAGCATATTGAATACCACCCTCATCTCCAGCTGGATGCCAGTTCTGGAGTCCCCACTAAAAAAGAAGGGGTTTTGACTTGCTGAAATCAGTGGTTTCACACCATGTGACTTATACCACAGCTATTGCATTTAATACAGTTAGTGATCTTTCACAGGTCTTTTTCTTTACTCATCTCTGAAGTCACATATGTCTCTTTCATTCTGATTTATAACAGATTGTGCCTTTATTTCACTCCTTTCTAAGATATCCGAATTTTTAATTTTGTATTTGAAACAAAGACAAAAAATATTTTTTTAATTTACAGTTCATAAATATTCTGTGGATTAAACAAAACTCATTTTGAGGAAAAAAACCTCTTTCTGAGTTTTGATATAAATATATACAGTTTGGAATAAAATGAGAATTATTATGCGAAAATATTGTGCTTACACCAGGTTCAGCTTAAGGCATCTTATCAGCATCAGCAGAAAGGAACTTTGCTGCTTGGAGAAGAGATCTGGGTTCTGCCTACCACAGGAAAGGAGGAAGGAAGGGAGGAGAAGGACAAAGCTGTGATGATGAGTGGAGAGGACAGTTCAGGACATTCTTGCTGCTGCCAGAGGGAATAGGTGAGGATGACAACTACTTATTTTGAAATGGCTCATTCCCGGTCCTAACCAGCAGCCCTGACTGGGTTTTCAGGCTCTGGCCTTGACAAAGTGCAAAACAAGGCCATGGGTTTCTGTTGCCCAGGGAGCTTTTGTCTCTGCTGCTTATACTGGATCAACCTGCATATCCAGATTTCACTCAGAGTACAGGAAGATGATGTTCATGTCCCTTCCTTGACTGATTTGGAACAAGGAATTATATTTACGTCTGATATTATAGGATTGTACCTTGGTCATTGACTCAGGGAGTGTTTGAACATCTATCTGCTCTGGAAACTGTCCACTTTGTTTAACTCCAGTCATTGGGACTGGCCCTGAAAGTCACACATGGGTGTCTTGAGCTGCACTGTTTCTTGCTCTCTGACCCAAAGAACATTTGAAGTATGTGAGCGACTCCTGTGGAAAAAACACTGATAAAACTGTTTTGTTTCCATGACTCTGGCACTACGCCTGGATGTTGTTCCTTTTGCCCACAGCATGGAATTGTTCTTGATTCTTACCTAATTATTCATGTCCACATTCTGCTTCTCATCCAGCTCAGCACACAACTGAAATTTATGTTTAGTTTTACATTATTTTAACTACAACATGATTTCACCTCACTGACTTCCACCCTTCTTGTAGTGGTTCCCTTATTATATCTCACGTTAATAAGGTTAAGGTCTTGCAGAAATTTGAACTGCACCTACAAGACAGAAAAATGTGGTTTTCTGTTTCTGAGTCAAATTCAGTTTTCCTTTCCTAGTTTTTAAGGTTCTGCATTTTTTATGGAACTCTGCCAATCTGATCTAGTGTGTGTTTCTGTAGCCTTAGGGCCCACACATGTGACTGAGGTATGAGAGCTTAAGAAGTTACTGCACATCAGCTAAGCCATGGCAACTGTCCTGTGTTCAGGCTTAGCCCCCAGCAAATGAAATGTAATGTGAGTTATCTTAAGCCTCTTTGATGATGGACTTATCTCTCCTCTGTACTTCCCTGGGAGGCTGCTGGGTGTCATTATTCCGGCTGCACTGATTTGTCTATTTTGGCTTTCTATCCCCCTATCCTGTAAGTAATTAAATCACCTCCTGCTATACATTTAACCTTCAAATTTTTTCAGTTTTTAATTCACTTTAATCATCTGTTGCTGCAGATACCTTATCATACTTTGCTCTTATGTGTAAGTCTGTACTAAACATTATCGGCTGGTTAGAGAAAGGTTTTCAGTACAGAGGAAAGAAAGAACAGGAGTGGATGCAAACAAGTCTGTACACAAAGGCAGAGAATCCCTTTCCAAACGAGTTCCTGCTGCATATCAGACCTCTCATCTTACCTGGCTGCTGATGCATGAGACTCCAAAGGTCTCAACAAAAATGGTGGATGGAGAGAGAAATATAATGGATGAACCCAAGAGCAGGAGGCTGCTTGACAGATGCAAGACTGGGGTGTGCAGCTCTGGCTTGGGGATGACCTTGATGTAGTCCTTCTTTGGTTATGGGGCAACCCTTGGAGGCACTGCTGGGGCTTCAGGCCACACATCAGGTGCATTTGTATTGTAAATGGTAGAGATGCAGACTCTGCAGTGAGGCACAGGTTAATGCAATGCAAAAAAGTGCTGGAAAACAGCAAGTCTAATTATTTCAGTTGTGCAACTGAAGTAAAGAGGAGAGTGTGACTGCTAAGGGCTCAGATAGATACCAGACAAATAAGCAGAATGTCTGTAGGACATGCAGGGACTAAGAATGATCTACAGAAGATACCTGTGTTATTGTGTCTGCACACTGGGACAAGTCCAGCTACAGCATTCAAAGAAACGTAGCCTGATCTGAGTACCCATCACTGCTGAGACCTGGGGCTTGTGTGCCTCCTTAGGGATTGAGTTAAGTATGTAACCATTTAGAAAGTGCATGATAAAAGATAATACCCAACGATATGCTATAAGATATAAGGAACTAAGTAAATGTATACAAAAGAGACTTACAGCTTGAGGGTTATAGGATTCGGGTAGCTGGACAACTGACCACTACTTGATTGACAGTAAACCATTGCTGTTTGTCATCCTGTCTTAATAAAGTAAGCCTAGTGATAAATCTGGTGTCAAATTGGGCTCTGTGCCTGAGCATGGATGTGAGTGAATTTCCTGGAAAAAAGTAGGATTTGAAATCAATTTAGGATAGCCAAATGCAGTTTAGCAGCTGCACCCTGGAGAGACAGGAGCATGAGTGAGGGGGACCTTAGGGGAGAAGCCAGTGCATTGGGAGCTTGTGGAATGAATTCAGTTGAGTGCACTTTGTTCTTATAGCATGAAACACAACAGGTCTGAAAACAATGAACAGAACTGGTTTTGAACAAATGTCTTCTTATCCATGTTTTCAGCCTCTGGGGCCTTGGCTTACCCTGCTAACACACAGAAGTGGAACTAAAGCAATCTTGACATCCAAGTCCCGCTAGGGTCCGAACTCTAGGCAGCATTAAGTAACTTAGCCTTTTCCTCATATTCAGTCACTAGGTTTCACCTAGTACCCAGCAGAGGATGGAAATTCTCCTTGGCCCTCCTTTTATTGCTAATGTACTTGTAAGAGTAATTTTTATTATCTGTTATGGCAGCAGCCAGGTTTAGTCCCATCTGTGCCTTCACCTTTCTAACTTTCTACGTAACTTAACAACATCTTTGTACTTTTCATAGGATGACAGTACCTTTTTCCACAGGTGATAATTTTTCTTTTTTACCCTGAGTTCCAGCACTGTCTCCCTGTTCAGCCTGGCTACTCTTCTTCCCCACTGGCTAGATTTTTGGCACATAGGGATTGCCTGCACGTACACCTTCAGGATTTAATTCTTGAAGTGTCCAGCCTTCCTGGTTCCCTTTGTCCTTCAGTAGTGTTTCCCAAGGAATTCTGCATCCTAAACAGGCCAAAGTCAGTCCTCCAGAAGTCCAAGGAGGAGGTTTTGCTGACCTTCTTCCTGACTTCTCCAAGGACTGAAAATTCAAACATTTTGTGATTGCTTTGCCCATGACGGCCTCCAACCATCACGTCACCCATGTGTCCTTCTCTGTTATGAACAGTGCATTTAGCCAGGCATCTCTCCTAGTTGGCTCACTCACCAGCTGGGTTAGGAAGTGATCTTGCACATCTCCAAGAACCTCCTGGGTTGTTTCTTCTCTGCTGTATTGTGCTTCCAGCAGATATCGGGTAGGTTGAAGTCCCCCATGAGAACAAGGGCAAATGAAGAACACATCATCTGTAGTTTCACCCTGGCTGGGTGGTATATAACAGACTCCTATCAGGATATCAGCTTGGTTGGCCTTCCCCCTGATCTTTACTTACAGACTTTCAGCCTTCTCACAACACTGAGTTCAAGGCAGTCAATGCATCCTGTGACATACAATGCAGCCCAACCACCTCCTTTTCCTTGCTTATCCCTTCTGAAGAGCCTGTAGCCATCCATTGCAGCACTCTAATCGTGTGAATCATTCCACCACTGCTGCTATATAAACTTACCTATGGTCAAAACTCCCAAATTCTGGCACTGACACCAGTCACAGAGACAGGAATTAATTAGTGAGATTTTTCTGATGTAACCATTGCCATTGACTGTGACTGGCAAGGTCAGGTGATTACCTTCTGTAAGAGTTTTTATGCCTTTGAGAGATTGTTCATTGCAGCATTGGGTTTGTGAAGAGAAGATAGTTGGCCTACTACACTATTTCATTACTTCAACATTGATGAAATTGTATAAACACATTATAATCAAGGGAGTTGCACAGATTAGATGGAAACAGCCAAACATTGACAGATCTTTATATTCTGAGACAGTTGCCAAAATTATGACTATTTCATCATATTCTTTTACACAGAGAAATAAAATCTCTGCTAAACGTGTTAGATTTCCATTAATGTGTATGAATATGTAAAAAGAAAAAGGGTTTGGTTTGACATAAATACAGTTGTCATTATTATAGCTAAGCATACACATACCCAAACACAGGAGGATGCTGGTAAAGAAAGCTGATCCTCATTTTCTGCTTCAGTTTCTCAACATGGCTTAAGTTGACAAAAGGATTAATAACCTTGTCACATCACAGAGGTTAGAAGTCACAAATTGACACTGCTCCTATTGCAATAGCTGTAGGAGCGAGAATAAAGTCAAAGAGATTAAGAGACCATTTGGATAGTGTTTTTCATAGCTATTTATTCATTAAACCAGTAGAATTTTAAACACACCAGTTCATTGTTCAACCCCTTGGCCAAATATCATGTTCTTGAGGTAGCTAGACTCAGATGAACTGAAGTGCAAATGCCTCATGGTATGTGATACAAATTCTGTCTGTGCTGATTCACAGGGGCATTTTACAGCCCACAGCTACTCTTCAGCTTGAACTGCAGCAGCACATAGATCCTCGAAGTTAGTTTACCCCAAGGTCCATGGTTCATTCCTCAATACACCACTCAAGGCAGCAGCCTGCACACAAGCTTCCATTGCAAAAAAGAAATTGCATGTGGGACCTTGATATGATTGAGAAGATAGCCTAGTAAATATGATTAGACAACATCGCATCTTAGGCAGTCAGCATCAGCAGCTTTTGATGTATAAGCTGTCCACATAGTGGACTGGGGCATTAACTTTGAATGGTACCTTCACTGAGTAAAGCTTTACACTAATCAAGAAATTGCAATTGTGTGATAAATTTGGAGGCATAATTATTACATGGTGCACAAATCACGCAGTTTATTCCAGCAACAGCTACATGAGTAGAGGACAGATAATACATGGATATGGAAGTGCTTTGCATCTTTATTTCCTACTGCTGCCCAGTTTCCCTGCAGTTTTTATACTATCTAAACTATATCATCTTAAAACCAAATACAATTAACATGCTAATCATCATTCTGCTAAAACAAGGATGACCTAGTTCCTCGAATTTAGAATTCATTTCTAGCTAGCATTCATGTGCACCAAGACCACTGTCATAATACAATATAATCCTCACTGGTTTGTATGCATGCATGAGTGGAGGAGCCTTACATCTCCTGCTGTCTTTAGGCCTGCATCCTGCCCACTACACAACAAATTTCAACAGCACCCTGCTCCTTTAAGCAGCAGGAAGCCAGAAAATACAAGCCTGGCATTCCTCCCAGGTCTTAAGTGAACACATACCTGGCTACACAATTTTATGAACACCTTCCAACTATGAGTAACATTTGTATAACTACATGAAGGATAAAGCACTGGGTATTTTAGTTTTGTCACAGTATCTTCAGGACACAAATTGTTTATGCTGTAGCAGTGTGGTTGTGACACTCGTAGTAGCTGCATCCTGAGCAGTTTGCTCTGATACCCAGGGAGTGACTGGAGCTGGAGCTTGCTTTCAGGTTTGAGTTCCAATGCAGCTGCCAGAAGTTGGACTTAAGTGTGCAATCTGCCTTGAAAGATAAAGTTATTTCACAAAGCAGCAATCTTTATGTAATATTCCCTTTGGGTATGCTCCTGAGAGGCAGTCGGCCCTTGCTGCTCCACAAGAAGCCTGTTGGTATCAGCAGTTTGGAGAATGGCCTTCGCTGAAACACAGGCCAGGATTCCCTGGCCAAGGTTGTCTGTGCTGGATCACTGCCTCAAAAAAGGGTACAGTAGACTTGCAGGAGGCTCTTTATTCCAGAGAATGAAGGAAAAGTCATCTTGTGTATGTGCGTGGTTTTCCATCTTTGGAGCTAATTGCATTAGGTGATGTATGTGGTTGGTCACATCACAGTGAATTACCAACACGAACATTTCATGGCGATAAGGTTCATGGATCACTGGAGACACAAAAGACTGTCTTTGTTTAAGTGCCCAGAAAGAAGTTGCTGTCTGGCAATTTTATTTCTCATTGAATAAATCACGTGAAACTAGAGACTTGTCTCCCACTGTATAAGTGACATTTTAAAACTCCGGGGTAAACAGGAGAGGATTAATGATTATGCAAGCACTGCATTTCACAGAGGGCGGGATCCCAAACACCCTCGCTTTTGTTAGGTGGCAGATCAAAATCTGCAAGGTTCTGGATGAAATTAATTTGCATGAAATCCAGAAACATGGGAGTGAAACATTATGGGCTGAGAGCTGGCCACCGCTTACAGTGAATTCTGTGGCTGCACCTGAACATACCATGTGGACCATAGGGTCCTGAAGATTGTATTTTCCTTCTGCATAATTGGCTTTTAGCATCAATAAATAATGTGGAACAAGATAAGACCTTATGATGGCAGAGCCCTCCAGCAGTACTGTGGAACACAGAATCAAGTTGGTCTAAAAATACTATTTTAAGATGACTTCGCTTTAAAGATATTGCTAGTTTTGATCCCAAGCATCAACATAATCTAAAAGTGACGTGTGAGGTATGTTAGCTTTACAGAAGAATCCATGATGCTGGATTTGTGTGTTTTTCTGACTTCAGTCATAGAATACAAAAATATTTTTGAAATGCCAAGCAAACAAGAATGAGTAAAGTAATTGAAAAGTCATATTCAGTGGACTAAATACATCAACCACTATGTAAATGTAGCGTATTCAGTTCCTGTTCTCTCCTCTTTTAGTACTTTCAAGTTCACAGCTTCTTTTTTTGAATCAAGAGCTTCACTTCTAAGCAATAGCTCTGGTAAGCTAGGTGTGGTAAATGGAAACAAACCAGGTCACTATCCTACCATAGAATCACAGAATGGCTGAGGTTGAAAGGCACCCTGAAGGTCCTCTGCCCAACTCCCCCACTCACACAGGGTCACTTACAGCCACTTACCTAGGACCATGCCCAGACAGATTTTGAATATCTCAAGAGAGGGAGACTCCACAACATTCCTGGACAGCCTGTGCCAGGGCTCCATCACCATCACAGCGATGGCCGGACTAGATACCTTTAAAGGTCCCTTCCAACCCAACCCGTTCTGTGATTCTATGGAAGTGCTCACAGTCATGGGGCTTTTAGCAACCTGAGCTAGTGAAAGGTGTGCCTGCCTACTGCAGGGGTTTGGGCTAGATGATCTTCAAAGGTCCCTTCTGTCCCACACTATTCTATGAGACTCTGAAAAGTGTTTCCTGATTTTCAGACAGAGCCTCCTGTGTTTCAGTTTACTGTCCTGTCTCTGGACACCACTGAAAAGAGCTCCCTCTTCTGTATATCCTCCATTCAATATCTGAACACATTGCTAAGAACTGCTCCGAGCCTTCTCTTCTCCAAGCTAAAGCTCTCTCAGCCTTTCCTCATATGTGAGATGCTCCAGGCCAGGATACTGCTGGGTTCTTTCTGCAAAGGCACACTGCTGGCTTATGTCCAACAATTTGTCCAGGACTCCCTCTGAATAATCCTACCTCTATGGCAATCACGCAGCTTACAAGTAACATTTATCAGTCCAGAAGAACTGTGACTAAATAATAGCACGCTAATTTTTCAGAGACTTAGCTACTTGAAACCCAGCCACATTAAAAAGTTGACGTGTTAATGCAATCATTTCTATTGAGTTTTCTGAATGGTGATAAGTAAGAGTTGTGGAGTCCAGGAGGTTCCTGCCTTCATAATAACCAATGTCAGTAGTTCAAATAATAGGTTACCTGCTTAGGGCTGTTTCTTGTACAGCAAGGTATGGTATGGAAAGCTATGCCATCTACATTTTAAATGGTTTACCTCCTTGATTAATCTGCCCTTAAATAAAAAAATCATTTGATTGCATGATCCTTAATGTTTGCTTTATTATGGTGGCATTTTGATCTGCACCGTAGTTTCTAAGCTTTGCTACACAAGCACTGCAGCTGCCCGCAGGAGCTGAAAAATGACACTAATTCTCTTTTACCACTGGGTGGCGACCTCTTAAAAATTATAAAGGCTGGAAGTACGTTGCCTGACCTTTTAATTCCGGTATAACTAAAGAAAGTCAGGCTTTAATACTTCTGAATAGCAGAGGCAAAATAATTCTACAGGAAAACAATATCCAGAAGTCTGCCTTCTGAGCATAAGACATCCCAGCAGATCTGGCTACACTGAAAACAAATCATTTTATAATGTCACCTGTGCCAAAGTATCTAGAGTCTATTATGAGTCTATTATGACTTAGGAGAAGCAAAGGGCTTTCGACACAGCCAGATGTAACTCACAGCTTTGGAGAAATGTTTTAGAAAATTCTCCTTCCCATCCCTCCAGGAGCAGAGGGAAGAAAAAGGGGGAAGTGAGTGAACAAACTGCGTGGCTGATTTATGGCTTAAACCACAACAGGTGTTCAAGGCCAGGTTGGATGGGTCTTTGAGCAACCTGGTCAAGTGGAAAATGTCCCTGCCCATGGTAGGAGGCTGGAACTAGGCGGTCTTTAAGGTCCTTTTCAACCCAAACCATTCTATAATTCCACAAAGCCTAGCAATTAGGTTTTCAGGCTTCACAGAATCACAGAATGATGAGTTACACATGTAGCCTTAAACACCACTGTCTGTTCGGGAGCATTGCTGAATACTCTGAGTTCACTTACCTAGTTGAACTATTAAGTTTTTCAAATGAGTTAGGAATAGGTTAGGTACCAAATCAGCATCCAGTCTTGCATCCCTAGGTGAGAAAGGTTTAAGAAAGTTTACAAAAGTCATACCTTACAGATGCATACTTTTTTGTACTGCATCTACTTGAAAAGGTACTTGTAGTTCAAGGGTAATTCTGATTCATGTTGAAATATGATTGGAGAAGTCTTTTATATATAGCTATGCTTCTCTGAAAGTTTTTAAGCACTCTTTAAAAACTCCAGCAATAATGAGCTCCACATTTGGCCTGGATGGCCCCGCAGCCCTGCAGCAAAGCACCTAGATTTAATATAAGGTGACCACTACCTTTTCCCAACCCAATCAGGAGCCACAAGGCATGCCCATTTCCTTTTGACAACAACTAAATATAGAGATATGGTTTTCAGTGAATAAGATAAATAAATTGAGCCTGGACTCTGCCAACTGCAAACAAAAGCATATGAGCAAAGGTTGGCACCACACCCAGTACCTTTACCTCTTTTATTTTCATTTAGTCAGCCTAGTTGCAGCTGAACAGCTTGTGATACGCCTTCTTGCAGTCATAGGGCATGCTGGAGAGGTCACAGGACCAAATGGACAAGGGAGTTTTTGGATCTCCAGAGTCTTTCATCTGCTGCTTATCCAAACAAGATAAGAAAATAAGTACGGTAATTTTTTGAGTTCATAAGACAGTGTTCAAAGTATGAAACAATAAAAAAGCAGTATCATAGAAGGGGAGAAAAAGTCCTTATCTACAAGACTGCAGCTCCTCTGCCAGTGAACTGTTTCCAAATTGTTTGTCCTTATGTAACATGTCATTAGGATAGTAGTAACTGGTGAGAGGCATCTCACAAACTTTCTTCTTTCTTGCTGGCTTTTGGATTTCATTGGCAAACTTAACCCTCTGGATGCTGTGGAAATGCATAATCACCCTTCTGAGCAATCACTTGGCTTGCAGCCGAGACATTCTTGCCTTTGCTAAGCAAAATGGAAAGGTATTATGACCACAATAAAGTGTTCAGCTTACTAATTGCTATTTAATTGCTGTTCAGCATTCCAAATGCATTAACTAGCAATGATCGTGTTACATAAATACTTAAAAGCACCAGCCAACTCTTTAGAACGCATAGTGTGCCCGGGTGCATGTGTGTGTGTGTTCACGTGCATGCTTGGTGGCACTGCACATGAAAAGGGTTCCTTTCTCCGTGCTGCATGGCACACAGGCATGAAGCATGTGTGTCCCCTTCATATGGATGTCCCATCCAAAGGAATAGCCACCAAGTCTGGGTGGTCCAGACTTAATGTCCCTAAAGGATGTATATACATTCCAACTCCAGAGCTCTCTGACAATGGGCCTCCATTTTTTAAAGTGAAAATCCTGGGTTTTGCTTCCTCCTCCATCCAGAAAAATCCTGCTCAAACTGTTAAGCTTCATTAGAAATAACGCCTGAAAATGCAGCATGGTAAAAGAAAATCAAAACAAAGGCAGAGAAAAATCATTTCCTCTTCTGTAAATGGGAGACGGGGAACTAATTAAAACCTGAAGAGATTCGGTATTTTTAGGAATAGCTGTCAGCAAATACCAGTTCCCTTCAGCTCTTGAAGAATGCATTTTTTCTGTGGAAAATCCCTCCTGTCACTGCATCTCTGCCTGCCTGCCTTGTTCAGGGCTTTTATGTACCAGGCCATCCACACACAGAGGACAGACCTGGAGCAGTTATAATCTCAGGCTGGGTTAAAGACCATTCCTTGGGAATGTATTGGATGCCCTGGGGGCAAGCTGGTGTGACCTCTCTGTGTACCAAGCCCCTCTGCCTCCATCCCCTTGCACTGTTGTCAGTGCACAGGGGCCAGCACACGCAGGGAGAGCCGGGGGAGGTAATGGAACCAGGACTGTAGGGCAGCCTACAATGTACATCCAAAGCCCAGACAGTCAGTCTGATGCAATGGCTTCCCAGGAGCAAAGTGTGGTTGTGGTTATAATGAGCTGAGAGGTAGCTGCTGGGCTGCATTTCCAATGCTTTCAGAGCAGTGCGAATCCTGAGAGCGTTCTCAGCTTTGTGCGCATTAGGAGAATGGACCCGCCTTTCCCATCCCCCAACTCTGTGTCCCTGTATCCAGTACTGACAGGTTAACAGCTAATCCACATTATGTGAATCTTATTTGACTGTCCTCTACAGGCTCTAATAAAAAGAAGAAACACTGATCCAGAAATCCCATCAGTATTGACCCATCAGTAACAGTCGAGATGCCTTCCCTGTGAACCATGCACACACACATGCCAGTATTCCTCACCCCTTTCCAGCTGCACCCTCCATTTTGCAGCACAAGGGGTGAGTTGCTATGGCAAGTGGGCACTGCAAAGAGCTGAAGAAGGACACTCACTCTGGGAGCACATAGCATCTGCAGATGTCACAGTGGATGTGGATGTGTCAGGTGTGGATGACATTTGAGTTGAGGCTAAGGACTATGTAGATCCGAATCAATTTTCTGCCACAAGCTTCCTGTCTGATTTGTGACATATTACTTAATCTGCAAAAAAGGGCATAAAATAAGGGCTTTCTCTCTGGGACAGGGCTGTGTAATACCGACTACCAAGAATTCTGGATTTTATTGAGTCTCTTGACATGCCTGTAACATATAATGAAATAATGATGTAGCAGTCATGGGAAATTTTCTTAGTAACCCATAGATTATGTGGTTTGAGGGATTATTTTGGTTATTGAATCTGACTTCATATATACCATGAATTAGGAGGTTTTCATGACCAATTTCTTGCTTGAATTAGAGCATCTTTTCTATAAATATTTCTAGGACCAGCTTAAAATTGAAACGATTTTATAAAAAATTACATCTTATTTATAATCTCAGTTTGCTGCCATCCCATCCCAGATCTTGTTATATCTTTGTCTACTAGATCAAGGAGCCCGAGATCAAAGTTTTGTCATGCTGTGGCTCCTTTGTTAAACTAAATAGATTGAACTTCTCTTGTCTTACTCTATGAGGTGTATTTTCCAGCGCTTTAATCATTCTTGTATGATCTTGTATGATCAGTCTTCTCTCTAATCATTAGCAGATAAATGAACTAAATGTTCTTTTAGAAGTGGCTACACCAGTGGAATAAGGGAGGCAATATGCCTTCCCCCGTCATTCTCACCTTTCTCCTGCTCACACACCAAGGTTTATAGTAGATATTTTGGCACTGGAAGCTTGCAAAGGCTTGCCCTTCATGGTCTGCTTGCCCTGTAATCTCCATATGAACTAATTTTCGTTTTGACACATTGTTTGATGTGACCAGACGACCAAGATTGGTCTCTATCCATAACATATCTTCCTCATTTTTTACCTGCTACCTCCAGTCTTTGCATCAGCTCGAGCTTCCAGCAATCATTAAGACTGGGAATGATTTTTTTTTCCATGTCACTGATGAAAAATGTTAAATGACATGAAAATAAGAACCAATTCATGTGAGATTCTACTGGTAATGCAAGCATGCAGATTTCCCACTGACACTGATTTTGGACCTGTCAAGTTGTAACTACTAAAAATATCTACATTTTTTTAAAATTCTTTTAACAAAAATTTTAACAAAAACCCTAGTGTCTTTCCATTAATATTTCTGTGCGTAAACTTTTTTATGCCTTACAGGCCATACTCTATAGTAAATGTATTTAAGGGTCATTTTTTTCCCCCTCCATTTTATCCATCCTGTGTTTAAAACTGAAATCTAAACACATTTGGAAGGGAGAAACTACACCCAGTCTCACATTGTCCTGTAAAGGGGCAGGGGTATAGCTCAGTAAGCACCAAGACAGAGCCCAAATCCTTCTGTCTAGAGGCAAGTCAAACCAACTCTACATCAGCAACAGCAAGGGTAGCTGGGAGCAGGGTCTCATTGCAGAGGTTGTGCTCCCAGAGGAGCACACATCCACACCTAGGTCTCCCTGCTTCAAAGACTCTGCAGCCTCCCTCCAACTTGGTAGCTTTAGCTTGCTCGTGGACTGTCACTAGTACTGTAACCAACTCCTCTCCTTCATTTTTCCATCTTATTTGCAGACACCAGTGTTCTGGTGTTCAGACAGGACACCATAGGTTCACCCAGGCAGCTTTCAACCTGCTCTCCTTTTCCCATGAACAAGTGAGAAATCTGTGAAACCTGTTTACAAGTAAGCAGTGAGAGCCTCTCCTCATCTTGCTGTAAGGAGACCCAGCCACGCTAGGGTGGTTCACAGATAAACCTCTCAACTGAATGGGCAGACAGTAAATGCTAGTTCTTGCTCCATGATCTAAAACTTCTCAGCTACAGCCTTTTGCTGCTATTTAATAATTGAATTTTTATTGCTAATCGCTAATCTGAGGTGGCAGATTTACTGCTCCAAGGCTGTGCTTGTTGCTGACAGATGTGAATGTGAATATTTGATGTCTCCTCAGATTTGCGCGGCTTGAGGGTGGGCACTGTGTTGCCCACTGTGTAAAGGAAACATTCAGGGACCGCTGCAAGGGGCTAAGCTAAGGCATTCCTTCATGTTGATTCATGCCTCTTTTAGGCTTCCATAGCTGCAAACTATCTGAACATCATTTTTGCTTGGTTAGGAAATGACTGTCCTCTGCTTAGGCTGGAAAAGGTAAATGTCTGTGAGCACACTGTGAGCAAAGCACACACGCTGGTGTGAGATTTGGAATCCTCCCACTCTGGTTTGTTCCGGACCCTGGAAACACCTGCGCTGGCCACTTCTTACAGAGCTTTTATCTACTGCTTCTTCATCAAAGCCACTAATTCCTTTAACATGCACTTTGCAGAAGTCATTTATGGCTCCAGCTTCCCCAAGGCCAGATGGCTGCACTCCTCAGAGGCATTCTGGATAGGGCTGGGTTTTGGCACCTACAAGCCCTTACAAATCTTACTGCTGAGAAAGATCCTGCATCATCCCCAGAAAGAGGCTTTCCTCTCTATTATTCCACCTTCCTGTAGTACATGTCAGGTAGGGTGAAGGTGGTTATGGTCTTTGCTGGTGTCAGAATTATCCTAGGTCCATACAGGGATTGCAGTCATCCATTGTGTTTCCCAGGACCCAACAAATGCTCTCAGAAAGATCAACTTGGTATAAATTTCTTCCCTCAGTGGGATTGCTCCTCCTGTGTCCATAAAACAGCCGGTAGAGACAGATAGCCATTATTTCTCCCTTTACAATCAACTGCTTGGGAGGCTGGAAGGATTCCAAAGAGATCCCTGGCTCCAGCCTCCTGCCCCAGGGCAGTGTTAGCTGTATTTCAGTGAGCCTCTTATCTTAAAGCCCTGTACGGCAAAAGCAAACTTTCCAAGCTCTGCTATTTAAAATGTCAAATCTAAGCTCCCTTTTTGTAGTCAAGACCTATTACTCCTTGAATTAGCTACCAAGGACACAGGAAGCAGATTATTCTTTCTTGCAGCAATTTTATAGGTGTTTCAAGACCATTATATTTCCTGCTCTTTCTTTTCCATTCTAGGTTAAAACCCACTAATTTCTTCAGTCTGTCCTTATATATCATGCTTTCTAGGCTTCTGCTCATGCATATCAAGTACCTCCTGTAGACTCTCTTTATTTATCCTCCCTCTTTATTAATGCCTGAAGGATTCAAACCCGGATGCATGCTCCATTTGTCATCTCATCAATGCAGAACAGACTTGAAGTATCACTTTCTAGGCCATGCTACTCTTGATTCAATGCTTTTTCTGCAACAGCTTCAAGGCACTGTTGGTGGGTAAGAAATGAGACACAGCTTTTAAAGGACTCCAAGTACCGACATGGCATTCCTGGATGCAGGGGTCAGAATGAAACTTTAGGAAGGAAAGAACTCAGAGGCCTGGACACAGAAGACATCATTACTTCTCTGTAGTTTTCTTATTTTGCTTTCAAAGTGACTTCCTGCTGTTTCTGCAATGAACTGGAGAACAGTACATCAAATGCATTGTCAGTAAAATTACAGGGATCTTATGCTCATTAAGGATATAGACTCTTTGGTAAATTACTGTCATTCTTCACTTTCATTGACTTACTTCTGTAATGCAGTTCATCCAGACTGCAGCGATTCTTGCTGCCCTAGTTGTTCTGCTACCGCATCCTGTCATTTGTGTGAAGTCTTTGCCTACTTTCCTGGTCAGTTCCATACTAAAGCAAAGTTCTTCCTAACAGCCATATTCCCATGGTCCTGAATGGTGATATCCCTGTAAACCAGCAACTACCCTCCCCCTTGTTTTCCTTCAGTTCATTAAAATCATCAAGATGCTTCATCTGAGGTGAGCTGGATGGATTAAGAACATAGAAAGGACATTTCAAGAATGGCTGAGAGAATTTCATGCTTCTTTTCTCACTGAAAAGTGGCAGAAGTTGTGTGGCTAAAACCTATTGAAAATTGCACAAAATTCCATCAGTATCCTGTAAGGCTCAGTTGTGAGGCAGCCCTTGGCCTCTAGATTACGTGAAAGGTTTTAAATTAAGTGGTCAGTTGTTATTTATAACAGATGTTTAATCCTAAAGGCCACTGTTTGTAACTCCCTGAAAATAAATGTGATTAATTTCTGAATGTTTTGCCTACTTGCATGAGTAATTCCACATTTCATTTTACAGAGAGCAAAAGCAGTGTCACCATGAAAGAAAAAGGATTTTAAAGAAAGATAGGCTGTTTGTTCCATCTCGCTCTGAAAGAGCCTTGCTTCTATTGCTTTTCTTAATTGAAATATTCTTCATTTAAAATAGAAGATGTTTAAACATATCTTAGTACTCTGTGAAAAATACTCCACAGAAAACACCAAGGCATTTAAACAGATATACAGACATGAGCTGATCACTAGCTAATGCAAGATGTGGTGACTCATGACTTGGGTACTCAACTTGAAAAGTAATTTAAAGGGACTGAATTTTTAAGGAGGAGCTCAGCTTTCCCTGAAAACCACAACTGCCAAAGGAGAGGCAGAATTTGCCATTTTAGCCAGCTCTGCCAGCTCTGAGCTCGGTTGAGATCCAGGTTGTTTTCACCTGCCTTTTAATTTCCCTTGGAAACTTCCCATCCATTTCCTAGGAAGCCATGTTTCCCATGCACTTTGCAAAACTCTGCAGGGCAGAGGTGAAGTTATAGTGCTAACCACAACTAGCCTTACCCCCGTGCTCTCCTGCAGCTTTCCCTCCTTGCCCTTCCTTTACTGTTTACATTCGCAAGCCGTTTGGCAGGGGCACAAACTGAAAGCTTGGCCATGGGGATATTTGGTTTTGTGGGTTATTTTTGTTTAAAGTGGAGTGATTCATCGTCTCCAACCCCAAAGCCTGTTTGCTAAAACATCTCCAGTTACTGATCCTCTAGGTGAACCCAGACATCCATTTTCAGTAGCTCATAGTAGCAAAGGGCAGCTGCAGCCACCAGCTTTGCTCACCTCAAATGTCAGCTTCCAGCTCCCCCAAAATGTCATATTCTCTCTCCCCCTTTTCAAAAAGGGAATGTAAGTTGATCAGTGAACAATGGCCTTGCTATTGCAAGTATGTGAACTTCCCCTGCAGAGAATATTCCAGAGAAAGGAATGATTTCTAAGCTAGCACTCAGGATTGCAGAAGGCGGCACTGTGTGAGTCACGAGCTCACTGGAAATTCAATTGCAGAAGCGGTGTTTGCCAACAGGAACACGATGGTAAAGAGGGAAGTTCAGATGAACTCAACCACAGCTACAAAAGGTGTCTTTTGTGACAAAATACAGAATTCTACTGGACTGTAAGAGATCCCTTTAGTAAATAATCGGTATATTCTTAATACAAAGTGCAATATGTTGAGATACTGTGAATATGTAACACAGCAGAGGCATGGACATAAGAGAAAGGTGTATTTACAAAATGACTTTTTTTGGTGCCTTTTGCCAGGTCAAATGTTTTAAACTATGTGAATTTTCTGCAGTGAGGTCTTCTCATTCTGAAAAGGAGATTAGTTTGCTGTTTGCCTAGATTAGGTCTTAGCTAATTCACACTTGTAAAACGCTTGGAGTTCCTCAGGTAATGAATGCTACCACATGAATGGGAAAATGTGGTTGATCTCTATTAAAGATAAACCACTCTTTAGACTGGATATCCCTACAATCAAGGGGAAAAAAAATCCTTTTCTCAGCCCTCTTTAACACATGGGTTCAAGATATTAATTCATTCAGGTTTGCAATATTTTGTAAACTCTTATGTCTTTGAAGTCATGTTTTATTTTCAGAGATTCATCTAAAACTATGAACTCTAATGCATCTCAGACCCGTAGTTTAAGCATATCCTAACTTTTAAGATGTTATGTATTTCAATTTATTGTTAAAGCAGACCAATTGGTAGCAAAACCTTGATCTCAAAGCAACCCTTTGACTTTAACAGAGAAATAACCTTTTAAACTATCATAAGTTCTGGCGCCAAGATTCTGCCATGGCCTGTGTTATGAAAATAATACAATCTGCATCAATACAACAGTACTGAGCTGGTGCTGATAGTCTGATAAGAGCATAGATAGCAAGCACATCACGCCAGTTTATAATAGCTCCCTGCAATATATTTGCAAGAGAATGATAAACTGCTTGTATACTTTTTATAGGACTCTTATAAGATAGCATGTATCATCCAGCACTATCTGATGCATAAACTTAATTTCAGTGTATTTGCCTGTCAAACAATCAGGTTTATGGTGCCCACATGCAGTCACACTGATCTGAGCAAAGGTCCACCTAGGCCAGTAGCTGGCCTTGGTGGCAGTCAGTAGCAGATGTTTGTATTTTCTTTATGAGAATAAAGTGAGTGCACAATTATATTCCTGCACTATACCCTACAGACCCTACCAATTTTGCTGAAGACTACCTGAGCCAGAGATCTAACCCATATCTTTGTATTTAATAGGTTTTGATGGATCATTTTTACCTGCAAATTTATTCATAACACTTTATACAACCTACTTATGTGCCTTGTCTCCACATCACCCTATGATGAGGAGTTCCACAATTTAACTCATTGGCCACGAAGAATACATCCAGATTGCTTAAAAAAAACAGCTTTCTCAAAGCTTTTGCATAGAGGGTGAAAACAACGGTGTCCTGCTCACCTTTCTTTGCTGTTCATGGTCTTGTATAGCTGCATTACTCTTTACTGCACTTTTTCCCAAGCAAATCTGTCTAATTTCATCTTGAACAAAAACCTTTCCAAACCTCTCATCATCATTTCACCTTTTTCTATACCTTTTCTAGCCCTACCATACCTTCCCTCAAATAAGGACCAGAATTGCCTTCAAACAAAGTCAAACTGCGGTCACATCATGAGCTTGCAGTTTTCAGTTTTGCTCTCTGTTCCTTTACTGATAAAACTTCACATTTTATTTACCTTTCTGGACTACCATGGACCACTGCTTTGGCATTCATGCTGAAATAGCCAACACAACAGTTTCAAGCTCTCTTTACTGAACAGTAATAACTTCTGGAGAGTTTACCATTGTAAGGATCGTCTTCCCAGGATCCATTACTGCACTGGCTTTGACTTTCATCTGCCATTTTATTTGCCAAGTCTTGAGACTGTTGTGTAAATTCTGACTTTTCTGAATAATCAATAGACTTTCACCTTGACCTCCACTGCCTTTTCACTGAGACACACTTCCTGCACGTGGGAAACTGACCATTCATTACCCTTTGGATGTTTCTGCTTTGTCTTTTAAGTGACTATTGATTCACGAGAAGACTATTTCTCTTGTCCAATTTAATAATTTGTTTCCCAAGTAACAAGGGAATCATTCTGTTTAGGTCTGTTGCTGTGGAAGACACAAATTTTTAATCCCATGCCCTTTATCCATTTACAGCTTCATTCTTCACACCCAGAATTATAAGGAAATGTATTTTCTTAAACTTAACATCTCTGGATCCTGCAGTCAAATCTGCACACACAGTGGCTGCTGCACACTCAACTTAAAGCATTAGTTTGGCTGTATAGTCTATGGTCCAATGATACCACAGTCTGAAAGCACAATAAAGCTATCTGTGTATATACCAGTAATTATTTGTTTTCCAAGAGTAGTAGGAAATCCAGACATTTATGTGTATAAAACTTGGAGAATAAAAGCAGAAAAACCCCCAGAGTTGCTGTACTGTGGCTGAGACCAGCAGGAACCATTGGTATACTCCACTGAATATTAGATATCAGCAGTACAATAAGAAAGCTTTTCCATCCTCAGCAGATTTTCTCAGTTGGGAAATTAAATGTTCTTTCATCCAGCAGCCGTGGATCAGAATCACCTTTAGTACATTATTACTTAAAATGACAATATAGGATTTGTTAATAGGTGTTAGTCATACTTATAATGCAGGTAACAATAAACACAGGCTGTCAACCCTGCCCCAGTTCATTATTGGGTTGTTTTCTCTGACTGTACCAAATCAGATTGGTTGCCCATCACAGAGCATCCAACATGCATAAATATTTATGTCCAAACCTGTTTTATAATGCATGTCACTTCTGAAGACATACCATCATGCCTTATTCCCTTCTGGCACATTACCCTGCTGCATCTATAACCAACATAGAGCATTTATGTTCTACTCCTTAGCTACTGGTCTTCCTACTCTTTCTACCTTTCATCCCTGGTGCAATTTACAGTTGAAAGCCACCAGCATTTGCAGCAATCACAGCAAATGCACAAAGATTGATCTTTATCCCTCATGCTCTCGGTAGGGGAAAGAAGGGGGATTGGGTCAAGGTGCCTTCTTGGGTTTTTTCAGTAGCAGATCATCAATCAGGTACTGGTCTGGTGCAGCCTGACATTGCTTTCTCTGGAGCTGGCAGTGTGTGTAAACACACTGTGAGAGACATCCATCGATCAGCTTTCCTAGAGCAGTAAAAAGCAAAGTTGCTTAACATTTGAGTCAACTCCTCTCACATATGAAGATGGGAAATTAAAATGTAGATGATGTAGAAAATTCAGGATTTGGAGAGCGTGAGAATGAAGGATCTTTTACCTTTACCTTACTTGGCAGCTACATACAGCTGAACAGAGGACAGCAGCCACCACATGATGTGAATGGAGTTACCAGGGAAGATGACAGAGATTAAAAGCTATTTTGGTGCTCACTGATATTGCTCCGGGCCCAAGACAAAACAAGGCCGATACATTGAACTGGAGAGAGACCTGTGTGCTATTTCTTAGAAGCTCTGCATCTGCCACTTTTGGCAGAGTAAACTGTTTGTCCCTAGTAGTGCCTTGAGCACCCAAACATCTTTTGCATGAGTGTTAAGAACATCAGATTAACTCTCTCTCCCAAAGGAATCTAATAGAATTATAGGCCTCTTGTTCCTGATTTAGTTATACACAGTACTCTTAAATTTCAGCTAAGTTAAGCTATTCCTACAGTGTATGATTAGTTGTGGATAGAAGACAGCTTTAGAAACCTCTAAAAGCTGCATCTTTACCTGGGTCATCAGTGTCAGGCCTGCAAACACAAAAAATTATCATTTATATGGCTGTTCCTAATGAATAAAGCTTTAGGATATTTTTGTTTAAAGTAATTAAAAACATGATTAAAACCTCTTGGAATCTCATGGATGTATTTTCCCTTGAAGTCCCAATCTGCAATTTCAGCATGCCTCTCAGAACCTCGGAGGACAAAGTGAGTGTTGAGACTAATACATCAAAGAGCAAAAGCTTTAAGTGTTATGGAAAGATTAAATCCTCCTCACAGGATCACTCCTGACAGAGAGTCAGAATCAATAACAGCAGCTACTATCAATGCCCAACACAAAGATTGTGCAGTGTGTAAGAGGGTGAGAAACAACTTGTGTGAGCAGTAGATTGAGCCTGGGATTCATCATTCATACAGGATAAAACCTCAGTAGTTACTAAAAGTTGGCGGTCTGATCTCCTTGCCTGAAGTTAGTCAGGCAATTTGCAATGGCTCCTGCAGCACAGGAACTTGTCAATGACCTAAAAAACCCCGCCTCAAACTTGGATTTTTTCTTTTTCCTTTTTTTTAAACAGATCCTGAAGGACTGATGACAAAAAAGCATTATTAGTGACTTTTTTCCCCTGGGTTTATTACAGTGGTTCAAAAAGACAGACAGTTTCCATGAGACTGAGGCTGTTGCTGGACACCATCAATTATAAGATTGCCAGCACAGGAAATGATCAATGCTAAGCCATTTTATGTACATGCAAAAGGGACTATGCAATGGGCAGCCTTAGGCAGCTGGAGTTGTAAGGTAAAAGTCTCACTCTTCTTGCAGATTAAACTTCTACCAAGGCACTCCAGATCATCATAAGGTTACACCATAGCTGTAGGTAGGTTTAAAATCTGGAGAGTCACTAGAAAGAGTACAGGAGCATAAGAGTTCTCATCTACTGCAAAAGGAAAGCTCCTGGAGCTGACAGGCTTGGGTGTCTCTGTTGGGAAGGAGGTTGAGGATGCGAGATCCTCCCAAAGGATGTGGGTGAAAAGCTTTTCACATCAGCCCCTCCCTGCAGCAGGAAGGACATTGTCTATCACGGTGCGATTGTGAATATTTTATTGTTTGAACATTGGACAGTTTAGCTGCTATAAAACCCAGCATGTCATGTCACCCTGCGAGCTCCTGGAGCTGGCTTGCTTTCTTTTGACTGTTGAATAAGACAAGTCGTTTTAAAGATACTTCATGTTCTTGTGCAGGCACAGGAACTCCTGCCAAGTACTCATTCACCCCTAGAAGCAGAAAGCCATCCCTTCTGCTCATGCAGCTCCCATGCAGAGGCATTCAAAAGCATTTAGCGAATATTATCTGCCTACAAATTAGTACATGATGTACAAAAGTACAGGCACATTTCGATAAAACATAGCAACGATATAGCTCATCACAGCAGTTGCAAAAGGTGCCTGCTAGGTTTGAACCACAGAGGAATCAGCACTCACAAGTGCAGACGTTACTGTACTTTGTGTAAAGGGTCCTTGCTCTGGTGCAACTAAGATATGTGACTTTTGGCCTTCTAGCAAATGCCAGGTTCTCTAAGGAGCTTTGCTTTTTGGACTCCATTTCAGGCTGGGACTCCTCAAAGTTCAGGTGCTGGGCTCAGGTGAATGTCCTGGGGACAGACATGACATTTTTGTGTCCTCTCTTTCTGCTGGAACGTGTGTTCATCAAGGCATGCTCCAGGGACCAGGATCCCCTCCTGAGCAAAAGGGCCAGCACCATTGCTTTCATAGACCTTCATGAGGCTTACTCTTATTTCGTTGTAACGAGACAGATTTTTACCAGGTCAGAACTAAGCCCATTGAGTTCAGTACCCTCTGACAGTAACTGACTGCAAATAGTCCCATGTCTCATATTCTCATTTTTTTAACAGGATGAACACAGGATAACTCCTCTGCTATGCTCTCCCACTTGTGAAAAGACATCAAGGCTTTCTGTTCGTGAAGTTCCCATGGGAAGGGTTATAACCCCATTTCTGTGTTAATAGCTCTCCAGGGACTTTTCTCACTGGAATTTGCTTAATAGTTTTTGAGCCCCAACAGCAGCACTGAGATAGGTAGCCCGACATTTAAAGCACTTAGCAAGGAAGCTGGCTACCTCAACTGTGTTTCCCTCATGCCTGAGGGGACTCCAATCTACCTCTGTCAGGAGAGTTACCCGAGGCTGCAGATATTCCCAGTCTGTTGGATGGGCTCTAACTACCTGACAGAGCAAGGCATCTTCCTCCTCAGGCACACTTTTAATAGCCTCTGGGCATATTCAGAGTGAAGATTAACAGCACAGAGTAACAGAGCAGCTGTCCAAAGCGGAGAGCCATCAGATGGCCTAATGAACAAACACCACAGCAAGACTTATCTAACAGCGATGTTGCGTTGCCATCGGCATAAAAAAGGACTGTCAATGTGCTTTCTTAAACCAATCATTTGAGTGAGAAGTTTCCTACAGGTTGGGATCTAATCTATTATCAAGGAAAATGAGTCTCAGTTTTAAGGTCCTGCAGAACATGGACAGCTTCCACTGGAGCGAAAGAGCATCTATATCAGCTGCATCTTTAGGTAAAACACTGCAGCTCTCATTCACAAGAATTTCACTGGCAGTTCATTAACAGATATGGACCTTAGGCAGGGGGAACCTTCCCTAAAAATTTAGCTTTATTTTATCACATTAAAATGACTTCTCTCCAAGCTCTTTAGCCAAGCTTTCAGTGAACCACACCTCTTCCCAGATCTGTCAAACTTATCCACATGATAATATTACCACATTACTTAAAGGCAGATGAAAGCAGGTGGGGGAGCTGTCACAGCAAACGGCAGCAGCAACACAGCTCCCACAAGCCAAAGCACAAGTAGCTTTGATTTGGCAAAGAGGATTTATTAAGACCTGCTCCTCCAGAATCCCTGTGGCATTAACTCCTCCAGCAGCGGCTTTTACTTTCCGTTTTGCTGGTTTAGCAAGCCCTGATCCCTCTCAAGGGACTACCAGGGTGCTCCAGGAGACGTGTGGTAGACTCCAGGCCTTCTCAGAACCATGCCATTGTGGAGTCACACAGGGTGTGCAGGGATGCTCCAGCCAATGCCACCATCCCCATGCAAGACAGGAAGGACAGCATTTTCAAAATGCCTCCTGCAGGTAACAGGCTGTGCTGATTTGCACAGGTCCACACCTAAATGTAAATTCTTCACACGTATTGGCAGGTGGCATCTTATGAGCAGACACCAAAGGCTGGGCGTCTGATACCTGGGAATACCACACTTGGTAGTGCACACTGAGTGTTCACATACGTAAGTTATCAGTCTCAGGAAGCCCAGTTTGTACTGCTGGTTTTGCCTGTCCCCAAACAGCAGACTTTTCTTGGCATCACTTCCAGAAACCATGACAGAGCATGCAAATTCCATTAAGGACTTGCAAAGCCTAGGCAAGTGACCTTTCCCCAGCCTTGGGAACAAGCTGAGGATCTATACGGTGATGGCTCAGACCTAAAAGCAAGTTGAAATTGTATTGCTGGTTTCTGCTCCTGATTTCAGGGTTTGGAAAGGTGTTGTATGACTGCTGCTTGACACAGGCATTTGTTGAAGTAAACGTTTTTAAAAAGAGCCTGAACAGCTCTTAATGAAATGGATTTGTATTGTGCTGGGTGAGGGTGTGCCCAAGCTGGCTGGCAAAGCAAAACAGGTAAAGGCCAAAGCAGTAACTAACACCGAAATACAGGGAGGGATGAGGTGCTCCGCACACCTCACGACTTAAAGCACTCTTCAACCTTTGGTCTTGTTCTCAGCAAGGCAAAAAGCACAAGAGGAGATTTCACTGGGGTTTCTAAAGTGGCTTAGCAGTAAAAGCTGATCTACAGGCAGAGGACAAAAGAACAATGGCTCTGCCGAAATGCTACACAGGGCTGAGCTGAAACCATCTCACTGAGAGGTTCTGTAAGGAATAATTGTGAGTCAAGACTGGAAAAGATCAAATAGCAGCTGGAAAGCAAGAATATACCAGGGAAAAGGGGAGAGAGGAGCTACACTGCTTCAGCACAAACAGCTGAAAATACCCCCACGCGTAATTAGGCAGCTCCTTTGCATTGTTAACTCTATTTGCCTTGGTAAATAAACCAGAAATGTACCTTTGTAACTGCCTCACCTCAGTGCAGTTTTGAGTTTTGTGTAACTACGCTCCCTCTTCTAAGAGGTTTTACTGAAGCTTAGATCCACAAAGGTACTGAGACACCATTGAAGCAAGTGGAATCAGACACCTGAATGTTCTTGTCAATGTGACCCTTTGACGACACCGGAAATCTGCAGCTGAACGAGGGGAGATCTGCAGCTGAACGAGGGGAGATACATACTCACACAGCCACTCTAGTTCAAATACACTTCTTAGGTTATAACTAAGTTGTTTTTCCTATGTGTACAAGTGGGATGTCAATGCCACAAATAAAACTACAGTTCCATTTCTGCCTGTCTCTGAGGTTCTCATTAAAATCCCAGCCATAGTTTACAATGCACAGCACCATGAACTGTCCTGGAGGTAGCTCTGCAATGACGTCTAAGTTTAAATGATGTTAAAACTCCCACATACCAAAGGTTCCTCTTGGGGATCTAAAACTTAGAATGTCCATTTGAACCTCTTGCTACCACCTACTGCAGATTGGTTTTCCTAGGCACTTTCAGCATAACATGGTTGCAGACTACATGTGTCATTCTGTTCCGGGACTTACAAGCTTTACTTTAGCCCTCTATCTTGAATTTCCTTTCTTTAAAGCAGAGGCAATGCACGCTTCTTTTCAGGAAGATGAAAGGAAGAGTCTTCAGTGGTGTGCTCACTTCTGCAGAGCTCTCCACCACTCCAAGGTATTGTTACTAACTTGAGCTTAGGTCACAGGAGTATCGTTTTGTGTAAACGTTTTGCAGGGTGAAAAGAAAAGCAGAATTTGGTTTTTAGCACAAAAAAAAACCCAAACAAAAAAACAATAAATGAAACTAGAAAGGTAATACAGTGTATATAGTGTATTTAGCATCTAGTGTATATAGTTTATATAGTATATAGTGATTATGATTCCTCACTGAAAAGGTAATTGATGGTAAACTATTACAGCAGAAAAGTAAAAACATACAAATGAAGGAAAACCAGCTGTCTATAACAGAAACAGATAATATTTTAAGTGCTTCCACTGATCATTTAAAATGGGGCTTCAGCTTTCCAATGGTCATGTAATTTCAATTATGGAATCACATTAGAACAGCAAGCATTGCTGTTCTAATGTGATTCCTCACTTTCTCACTGTTTTCCATTTCAGATCCAACTCAGCAGATGTTAATACCTGCGACAGCTGATATATTACCTAGAGGCATTTTACATACCTACTGTTAGCCAGGTGAGAACAGACAACAGCTTCCCAGCCTCGCAGGAAGAATTAAACTACCTTTAAATGCCCAGTGTAATGTCTAGTCATTGGTTTGTCTCTTCCTCAAGAGAACGACAGTGCAAAATGCTGTTCATGTGTATTTTGCACATCTGCCTATTTCATCAATTCTACCTCTGTCGCTGCTTTAAGGTCCAGCAAGGAGACTGCTCTAGTACTGGTATACCAAGAAAAGAACCCAAAACCAGAGGATCCAGAAAACAAGTTTCTTGTCTTCCTCGCAGAGGTCTGAGCTATATAATCTCTAGAAGTACTGTTGATAGGATGTCTCTTAAGTTTACACCATGCTCCTGGTCCTGAACCCAATGATGTTAAACAGGACAGGTAAACCAACTCTGATTTTTGGAAACCTTTGCCACTGAAAATGCATGCCAAGATAAACACAACTTAAGATGTGCAGACTACGAGGCTCCTTCTGTTCCCAGGTAGTTGTGTTTCCAGAATCAAGACTAAAGCTCGGTTCTGCTCTTGTTGACAAAATGGAGTAGGAATGTGCCCAGAAGCGCATGCAGGAATGGATCTATTACAACTTTTGCTTTTTCCTTGGCCACTCTCCCATCACTGAGCAATTCTTGTGAGATGAGTGGACAGTTTATCTGCCCACACATTCACAGGCTGAGGGTAAAGCAAAGACCTGGATAGCAAAATTAACTTGTCAGTGGGGAACAAAAAAAAAAGGAAGCCACCAAAGTCCAAGTGCCCAGTACCTCTCATTTTTCATTCTAACAGACAATACATAGGTATGGTTCTTAACTTCAGTAATGCAGAGGAGCATGCTTTTTACTTCCTTAGTGTAAAAGGAGCTACAGTAATAGTAACTTTGGATAAAGACCTTAGGCATTGCAAACAGGTGGCAGAACAGCAGAACATTCACAGCACATACAGACTTGCACCTGAGAATCGAGCCTACTTCACACATCCCAAACCATCTGATAGTCTGGTAACTAATACCCTGAAAAACATTCTAACTCATTCTTACTCACACAAAACATGATGTTTAGATCTGATGAAGATTACTCACCAGAGTAAACTTTTCATTTAAAATCATGCCTTACAGCTATCATGGAAAGCTGTTTGCAATCCCCAAAACATGTATTACCTGATGCGATATTGCTTTATCTAGAGAGATGGGCATTAACTCAATTTTGTAAGCTGCAGCTGCTATCAATATGCTTTAGTTGAAGAGTACATCCAAGTATTGTTTCTTAGAGCTATTTGTGAATTTTAGATGTGTCATAAAGGATAAAACAGATAAAAAGAGACTACTTCACTACTTCTGGTGTTTATAAAATGGAGCAACTTTATCCCTTTTGTTTTATTTTGAAACAAAAAATCAGAGCCAGCAGGTCTCCCATCTATCTTACAATAAAACAGCGATGAAGGGGAAAGGTTTGATTTTCAAAATGGTGTAATTACATGGTTTCAAGTACAATTCTATAACCAACCCTCTCTCACCCCAGCTTTTTAAAGACATCTAAGAAAATACCAGGTTTGGGTTTCTTTCTTTTGGCCTACCTGATAGGATCCCAAAAGGCAACAAAATGGACTTCCAGTTTCTACCTGAACTTGAAACAGCTCTTCTTCCAATTAAATATAAGATGGTTGAATGAGCTAATTTAAACACTGGCTTTAACATGCAGCTCTGCTGGCCAGGCTAAGGCTGGGAGTTCTGTCCTTGTTAATGAACAGGTGATTTGATATTTCAAATATGAGATTATCACTGGTTGTATTACACTGAAAACAGAATCAAAACAAAAAAAATACCCAAACCAGTGGATATCCCTCTCCATTCTTTCAGCAGTTTAAGTCATAACCTGACATCTGAGGTTAAAATGCTTTCAAGGCATTTATTCCAGCGTTTCCAATTTAGGATCATCTTCTGCAGGTGCTCTCTATAATCTTTGTTGAGGTCCAGACTGACCAGCCTACAATAGCAGGGAATGATTCACCAGGCAGCTAACTAAGAGATTTATTTTTAGCTTTGGCAAGAGCAGGAATAAGCAGGCATATACTTTGTAAGTGTATTTGAAAAGTTCACTCTCTTTACTAATGCCTATTTTTTTGCCCCAACCCTGCAATCCTTGGTAGTATGTAGAATAATATTAAGAAAATTGCACTACAACTGATGTAGCTGAGGTTGAACCCCATCTGCTTATTTCCTTTTATTTTGTCAATATGTCACTGCTTGCTTTTCAAAACAAACAGCAACTGCTTTCTCAGCTGCCCTACTTCCTACACTTACCTTGTGGTGCATGATCTTTATAAAGGAGATGAGGAAAATATCTATATTAAGAATGCCAAGAGGCTTTTAATAATTCAATGCACAGAAGTGAACTATTGTTGTAACTGAGTAAGTATTCCCCAACACAAAAGAAAGGTTGAACTTTCTCCACTCTAAGGGTTAAAAAAAATATGTAATTCAGGTGCTCCATGAAATGCCACCTTTTCCTGTATCAGTTTAATTCATTTACATGTGTATAGATTAATTAAAGCCTTATCTGATGCTCAGACTGAGAATAAAAGAGGACTGTTTCTGCACCGAAAGCTGGTTATGGCCAACAGGGCTTCTCACTCCTCACTGGGGTACATGGGTCAGCACTAATGCAAAGATACTGCTGCATGGCCCTTGCTCAGAGGGTGGGGAAAGTGAGACGAGGCAGTCAGCCCATTTTCTCATGGATCTAGTTTTTCAGTGGCTGCTATCAAATTCATTGAAGCAAGGATTTGACTGAGCAGGAAGATAGAATTACGTCTCCTTCCCACAGCTCAAGGTCAGGGTAAAGATGGAGGATGGCTGCGAGTCATTTTACGTGCATTTATTGATTTGGCATTCTGACCAAATTTTGAAGCTAAAAGGATTAAGACAAGAAGAATATTTAGTCACATGTTAACCAGTATTGATATAAAACCAGCAGCCATCTCGACAGCATACCAGACTTCTTCTCAAATAAAACCCAAATTGGGAGGTATCTTGTGCCTTGGTAAAGACTTGCCACTAATAAACATGAAATGTTTATAGAGAGCAAACAGATATTCACTGTAGAAAGAGGTACTCAGAGGTGCACAAGAAAGGAAACTATTTTCACAGTAGTGTAGGATTAAGAATGCAGAAAAGCATCAGCATGAGATGTACAAAGCACCAGTCTGCATACTCAGGCCTCTGAGGATCTGATCCACACTGAGCTCACACCAAACATAGGAGTAAGAAATGCACCAATGCAGTATCTGCACACTTGTTCTTCCATTTTCGACACACACATACAACAAAGGTTCTTTAGGCCCTAGAATACATAAACACAGGCAGATTTTTTCACCTGAAATAAATACAAATGTGTTGCTTTCCAAAAGGCAGTATGACAACCCTGGCAGCAAAATTACCCCTTTCCACCTCCTTTCCCTTAGCCTCGGGCTAGCTGTAGCTGAAGCAGGGCTCTTCTTCCTCTCTCCTGTTCCCAGGTTTTAAACTTCCCTCCTTCTCTCTTGCACCCCTTCATCTAAGGCTGCATTTGCTCCAACTGCTTCTTCTTGACAGAAGGATTTCAGATGCCCCTTGAATGAAGAGGCTCCATGTAAGAAAAGCAACTCCAAGAAGAAACGTTAATGAGCTCCCCCCACAACCCCCAGCTCTTTTGTTGGTCAGCATGCAATCAGAAACATTAAAAAGGCAGTCCAAACCCAGAACCTTGTAGCCTTACTAAATGAAAAGAGCATGTGTCTATATATTGGAAATAGATTTGATGCTACCGCCCCTCTGTCCTTGGGTTTCAGAGTCCAGAGGAGCAACTGAGTGACAGACCAGTAAGTACCTAAGCCAGCTAGGTTGTATTTTATCACACAGGAGCTTTTGAAGTTCATTATGTATTATTACACACATTGAACCGTGCAGCACTTGCCCAGATTGTCACTGTTTTAATTGGTACTTTCACCTGGAACTCAGCTCTTGTTTCTTTTGGGTCACTTTTTATTTTTAATTGATCTTGAATCATTAGTTACAGCCAAACAAAATCATAACTGTGTAATACCCGACTCCTAGGAAATGATTTTCAGTCTCTGCCACTATGGAATATCTTATCTCACATTCAGAAAAGGTCTAAAAAATATAAGGTATATTGGGAATGCATTTAAAATAAATAAATCAGCTGTTGCTACATCACCTACTATCCAGAAATGTGTAATTGCTGAGTGGTTTTAGCACAGTTTGCTCTGTAAGGCACACCACCAGTACAAATCTGGCTTATAGTTTACTTTGTCCAAAAATCCAGGAGCTGGCAAAAGAAGCAGACAGTTACCCGAGTTAAAGCACATTATTTTGCTATCAAAAGAAATCTTGGGCATCTTTAATCTTGCTTCACAAGCCTTGGACATGGTAAACAGTAAAGAACATTTCCAGTGGTGCCCAAGCCTATTTCCACATTAGTACATCCCTGCCTGTGCTAGCCTCATCCCCCAAAAGAGAATTTACGTTTTATCGATTTCTTCATTATGCAAAAATCCTGTGTGCCCTATGTAAAGAGCACGAACTGCCTGACAACAACCTGCCTCCCTCTGCAACAGAACTATGGGAGACCAGCCTCTGAAAACCCGCTTATCATTACACAGCAAGGAGAGGGAGAAAACCAGCAGAGTCCTGCTTTTTGCATATTTAAATACAATGTGGTGTGGGCCATGGGCAGCGCAAATCACCTGCCCCTCACAGTACCTCTCTTTTGACCCCTACAGGGCAAAGAGGATGGGCTCAAGGTGCGTTAGCGAATGCAGGGCAGGAGCCCGCACGGCCCCACCAGAGGTCCTCAGCCCTGAAATTAGATAAGAGCACTTTGTCTCCCCTTCCTTCGATAAGACAGCATGTGAGATGAGAGCAGCAAAGCGCCTCCTCGGCCGCAGAGCCGAGAGGAGCGGGGTCACGGCCCCGAGGCATCAGCGTGTTGGCTTCTGGCAAGGGCTGGGGGAAGGTACAGAGACGCCAGCATCGGCCGTGGGACAGCACCTTCGAGTCCGCTCACCACAGTGCAGGGTGTGGGGTGTTTATTGGTGTTATTTTAAGACAACCACAGTGTCCCGTCACCTGGGGCTTTGGTCTTGGCGGTGTTGGCGTGACACTGCACGCGATTCACTTGTCCGTACGATTCGCCGGGCTCCCCACAGTGTCTGGTCAGGCCGGGGGGGGCTGCTCCACGTTGCCAACGCGGCCAAGAGGCCAACCTGGGCAGCGGGGCAGGCGAGGGCTCCAGCCCCCTGTCCTCCCGGTGCTCCGGCCGCCCGTCCAGTGGCTGTTCCGGGGCGAAGCCCTTCCGGGCTACTCGCCCCCTTGGGCGGCATGGCCCGCGGCACCGCCGCCGTCGAACACGTCGGGGCTGTCGGCCAGCAGTGAGGTGCGCACCTTCCGCCTCTCCTTGAAGCGGCCCGAGTGCGAGACGCGGAGGCTCCGTCGGTTGCCGCCGCCCGCCGCCGCGGCCTCGCCGCTACTGAACGGGACCGACTGCTCCTCCCGGCCGCCAGGGTTGGGGGGTTCGGCGGGGGCCTCGCTGGCGGCGGCGGGGGGCGGCGGAGCGGCCCCCGCTTCCTTGTGCTTCTTCTTGCTGGTCAGCGACTTCCACCAGGGCGCCGCAGAGCCGCCCTTGACGCCGGCGCGGGGGGCGGCGGTGGCAGCTGCGCTGTCCGCCATCTCGGGTTCCTGCAGGGAGGAAGAAGGCGAGGGCGGGCTGGCAGCGGGGCACGCCGCGCACCGGGCCCCTCCGCCGCCGTTGCCCAGCGCAGGAGGGGCGGGCAACCTTCAGGGGCAGGGCTGCCCTCCACCAGGCGCGGGGCTGGCACCGGCAGCCGGGTGGGCGATGTCGGGCTGCGCCCCTGGCCGAGCCCTGGGACGGGCTCTGAAGCGCTGCCCGCTTCCCCGTGCGCGGCGCACAGTTCAATCAAGCCCCGGAGCAGAGCCGCGGGACACGCTCCCTGCGCTCGCCGCCCCCCAGCCCCAGGAGGGGACCCCTAAGTCTGGTACCTTGGGGCTGCTGCCTCCCGCCGGGAGCCCGTGTAACTTCTGCGGGCTCCTG